>JASAND010027911.1:0-13010 GCA_030248195.1 Trissonchulus latispiculum
ACAAAGTTTCCCTTTCCATCAACCCAGATCGAATTAGGTTCCACTGAAATACCCGGTAAATATAACCTTGTCAACATTAGCTTCCTTTAAGATATTGGAGATGAGGTCCATTGCTTGATCCCAGGTTCGTAGATTAGGACTGCAATCCATCGAAACGATGATCGACTTGTGAGATAGTGGATGTCTCCTGCGATTTGACGTTAGTTCTTCCAAATCATAGGGAGCACGAATAAATTAAATGATGGATATCCTATGCTGATGAGACTTGGGCTGATGAATCACCACAGTCACCTCTAAAGGGATATCTCCCAACTTTTGAACTCCAATGCACGCAACAGCAACAAATGCTGTAGTCACGACTTCGAAAACCTACCCGTGTGGAGCTGTATTTATAGTTAGGAAAGTGAGGTTAGATGAGTCATAGAAACCGGTTATAACTGGTTATATTGTAGCAGTGTGTTGATGTTGGAAAGAAATCAAAGGCGCCACAAATTTTTTAATCAGTTCACTTTTGGTGACATAATGTAGTATATTAGTGGGTGAGGAAGCGCCACCAGCGCCACTTGCGCCACTGCACCAGAACCCCCATTTTTATACTACTTAGGTAATCAAACCTGAAACCTGAAACCATATCTAAACGAATGAAAACGAATCTAAGCTATTCTTATGTTAATGCAAAATCTTTTCGGTTTTCTGTGCCGTAATACGACATCGACTTTCTATATAATTAGAGTGATTAGATTAGATTCTTATGCATTAAATTATATCAAAATGTAATTAGACGAGGCACTGTTCGCTCAATTGCAATTAGACAATTCTAATTGCAGTTAGACTGAGAATTTTCCGTTTAATAGAGTTTTAGTCAGTCTCATGCTATTAGACTTGTCCAATGGCAATTGGACTGAAATTCTCATTCCAATTTCAATTGGACAGAAAATGCTTTATACGCAGTCGTGGAGAGTTTCAGGCGCTTTGCAGTTGCTATAATCTTGTTATTAATGCACATAACTCTTGGTAACACATAAAGACTTTGTATTTAGTCGTTTGTCTATACATTGGATTATTCCTGCTTCAGTCATTTTAGCTCAATATGAATTGTAGTGCTGGAAGTTACGTCGTTATGATCAGACAGGCAAGACAATGGACCAAACTGGTTGACTATTCTAAAAAAATTGGACATATTACATTTTATGTGCGGGTCGTCATCGGATCCTTAGGTCTTATGGTTAATGGGATTTTCATAATACTGCTTTGCACACTGTTATGGAGATCTACTATCAGCTGGAAACGATATTACTTTGTTTGCAGCTGCGCTGGTGCAGATATCTTTGCTCGTTTGATTATCTTACTGGATGGTATTTCGCATCTGGTTTCAGAAAATGGAGCAATATTCTTTACCCCTAAATGCAGTAATTGAAGTGTTAGAAGGCTGGCAACCGGTGGCTATTTATGGACCCGCTATAAATTATTTGGCTGTGTGCATCCAAAACTGTCTGGCAGTATCCAAAACCACTAGCCTATGTATCTCAGGTGACGCACAAGAAGTGTTCGCAAAATCAGAATGATCAACTGGGGATGTCTGATCCTTATCCTTACTGTTTTTGGATACGGCCATGCTAAGGTCGGTTAGCTTTCCTGCTGCGCATTTTTTATTATTTTCCTATTGGTTGCGCCGCAGGTTTATTATTTTGCTAAAAATATTCGTCCTTCGAAAACTCACCTTTTGCACAAAATATTGCACTCTGTTATACTATAGTCTCCATGTTACCAGAAGCATAACATAATGGTAAGAGCAGGGCTGGAATACTGGATGTTGTTGCACAAAATCCATTTTCTGCACTCCTATGCATCCTCCTCATAAAAATCAAACTAAAATCGAAACCTCAACTTGGACACAAATGAAATCTTGGGTCTTATTGTGGGGAGGGCATTAGCGTGCCAGAATTGTGTTACACTTACATTAGTCGGTCTGTTGTCGTACTTTTATTTTGGGAGAGGCTGATTGTGGGCGGCTTCGCACATAGGGAACTTTTTTAAAATGAGACAACCATAACATCTTGCTATAGGCCTCTCTCAAATGAGGACTTTTTGCATTAGGCCCTACATAATGATTTTATAATCTGTATCTGTCAGCCCAAAATGAACAAAGAAAATATTCAAAAAATCAATATTTTTCATGACCACTGAAGTTTGGAAACTACAATCCCGGTCAAACTGCAACTTTCTTCGGGAAATTCGCGAATGTAGTTTTACATCACTTTCACGAATGTCGGCTTTCTCTTTCAAAGCAGGAAAATTTTGCAGAAAAATGAAAATGAAAAAATGTAACCTTAGCTTTGTTACTTCAATTTACATACATGTAATATTTTTAGTAATAGTAGTAGTTTTGTAGAAGTAGTTTTTGTAACTTTCATTTACATACATGTAGTTTTTGAGGCCGGCCGGCCGCCGGTGTCGTATAATGTTTTCCCCCGTGATATTTTTCCCCCTATAGGGTATAATATTTTCCCCCGTGATATTTTCCCCCTTTTTAATTTAATTAAATTTTAAGTTAATTTTAGTTATTATTTAATTCTTTAATTAATGTTAAAAAGAAATTATTTTTGCTCTTGTTTTTAACACTGTTTAAAAAGTGTAAAAACTGGTAATTTTTGATTAGTTTGTTAGTAATTGTTTTGTTAATAAATTAATTTTGCGACTAACTAAAATTAACTTGTAAAATTGTTAATTGTGACTTACCAACATTTCAACAGACTTGCTGTTTTAACCCTGTTAAATTTGCTGCATCATTTGGCTGGGTTTCATTTAGAGGGGGGAAAATATTATAGCTGAAAAGGGGGGGGGAATATTATACCATATAGGGGAGGGGGAGGAATATCACGTGGGAATATTATACCACACCGGCCGACGACTTTCGCTCGCCGGCCAGCCGCCGGCTACTGGCTAGCCTGCCGGCCGGAGGCTTCGGTGCGAATGAACAGTCAGAAATCTACAATTTAGAGCAAGTAAGCTTAAAATGATCTCCAAATCTGCTTTTTGTCTGGTTTGTGTTATCAGCGTACACGTACAACAACATTTTTCTAATAGAACATCTGAAAGTCATATTCTTAGCAGTCATAACAGCTGCACTGCAAACTGCTCCAGGCCGGGCCAGCCACCGGCTTGCCTACACGCTCACCGGCCGCCGGCCTACCCCTAATACCCAGGCCAACGGGCTTAGTCTGCACATCTGTCTCTGAGTTGCTTACAGACGTTATAGCGTTATATAGCGTTCACTGTCGTGCTGGATGCATTGATCGACCAATTTCGGTTTTAGATGGCCGAAGCAGATCGACAACATCAAGTTGATAAGAGGAATGATTTTTTGCGGATTTTCAGCATCTTCAATCTGGTTATTCTTGGCGTCTTTACGATTTGTGTTGCAGCCTGCTATATCACTATCCGAATTAAATTATTTCGCAGGCCAATATCTCATCGAAAGCGCTATCGGTTCATTCGCATGCTGGCTCCAAATGTGATCTGTTGCATTATTACAGCCAGTTTGCTCTGTAGCTGCGAAATCTCAACTTTCTATTACACATATCAGTTTTTTACATACTTGAAGCACTATAGAGACTTCAATCGATGCCCAATCAATTCAAACGGTTTCTATTACGCGGTGCAAACGGAAAAGTCTATTCTGGTATCGGTTGTGATTACTCCAATCTGGTTATCTCGTGTCATATTTGATCCTTTATTTTATGTATTTGGTGATCTGTTGAAACATATCCGGGGAACTAGCGAACATGTGCAACTTCAGAATACTCGAACATTAAGTAATTACAGAACTCCGCCTACCGGCACAATGTAGTCGTGTTCATCTTGAGTGTATATTATTGCGGTTGATTAAAAATACTGCTACAACCAGTTATTAAGATGTCGATCAGGATTCGAAAGAAACTTAGAGTCAGGCACATGATTGATGGAGACAATATCAATAATTTAACAGTAAACTGAGCTGAGAAGTTTAGTAGCTAGCTGCTATGTAGCTTTTGAGGTGTCAAAAATATCAACACCATTAGCATGTGAAAAACTGCTTAGACCTAAATCTGATTTAGTTGTTGTAAAGCTGGCGGTGTTCAAACCGTAATTTTGTCGTCCTGATGCCAGAGTAATGACACTCGTGTTCAAATACTAAGATTCAAAAGCCTTATTATCTTAGGATTGCACCAAATAAGATTAGGATAGGACATAGGACTAACTGCGGATTAGCTGAGATGGAGTCAAACTTTTGAATGGAAATTCGGCACTAGTACTGAACGAATCCGCACTAACCTTAATTTGACTTGTTGCAAGATGGGGTAATTTGTAATGAAAAAGCTTTCATTAATGGTCAAAGTTGGTTGAAATTACTTATCAAGCTAATTATGTGAAGAAATGTGCTGAGATCTAGTCAATTGAAGATTATTGTGTTTCACATGTTTTACCATATTTGCCAGAATCAAACGTCCAAGCTCATATTGTATAGATATCTTGTATTTGAAAGAAAATACCAGAGTTGCCAGACTAAAACCACTAATTAATATTCCGGTCTTTACCCCAAAGGTTGAATTAATACCAGAAGTAGACTCTTTTAGTCATTTAGTAGGAGTATCTCATCACCTAAACTTCTAAGAATAGCAGAACGCACGCATAAAACTAATACTAGAATCAGAGAATCTATTGATCAGAGTGAATTGGCGGGAGACCTAGTTGAAGGGTGGGTACTCTTCTCTGATCTGGAATTGGTCCGGGATGGGACCTCTTCAGTAATATCGACAGCCAGGGTGGTAAAGAAATCAGTGCCAAAGCAATTTTAGTTGCTAATCACAGAAAAGAATTACACAAATTTGTTTCTAAGCCCGTAGAAATTCTCTATAGTGCAGTCTTAAGGCAATAAAATGCCAATTATTGGAAGATACTCACTTAGCTAGGCTTAAAGTAGTCATATAGGTAGTTATTTAATACAAAATAAGTTTATAATTAGGTAGCTAGTGTTTAATTAGTAGTAATTAGACTTTAATTAGTTAATTTTTATAATTTGTATCTAAAAAACAACTTAGACCCATTGGAAAGGCAATTTTCTCCTGATTCCGAAAATGCAATCCCCATCTTCTAACTCCCAAAAATGAGTGAATTATTAATGAAAATGTTTTAGTAAGATTACTTCTAATTTCGTAATCTTACCTCTTTAAAAGGTTTGCCTTAAAATTGGCACTCTTCTACCTTTGTCTTAACTTTTTTGGAACTCCCTTTCCATTGTCTGGGAAGCTGTCTGCTTCCCAGACAGCGTAGTAGTGGGAGTACTACTATGTCCATTCATTCTCTCTATGTGAGGCTTGTCCTCACTTGAACTTTAGTTTGGGCCAAGAGGCCATGAGAGAATTGCCTCTCCAGAATAAAAGTTAGTACACACCTTTGTGTACATAGGTATGTTTGGAGGGGGCTTAGCCTCCTCCCTAATAATTTAAAATTAATAGAAATTTGTAGAAATAGGTAATAACGTACGTAGAGTTAGGAATTATAGTTAGATTTACTTAGAAAATTACGTATGATTTTTTATGCACATTTTTAAGTAATTGCTCCCTACTTCCTCGGTCAAGTGAGGACACTGAGTTTCTAGCAGAGGGAGCAATTGTTGCTAAGGTTGCTGTGTTGGCTTCTCTTGTTTGCGGCCAAAAGTTCACCCAAAATCTCAAAGTAGGGGCCCAGGACAAGAGAAGCCAAAGAAAATTATAAAATTTGAAATGGACGTATAAGTTGTGCCCAAAGATGGCACTTAAAAATATTTTTCCCATAATAGGCCGGGATTGGCCTGATTTTTAAGCCTTATCTCAGTCGAATTCACGAAAGTTGAAAATTAGGTCCGAAATTTCCCCCTTTGGTTGCATTTACATGTTAACCAAAATTTTATAAAATTCTAGAAAGTTTCGGACCCAGAAATTAATCAGAAAAATGGTCAGCTGGGGGAAATATTTCGAAATTATCGTTAATCTTCCCCTGGCTGACCACCAGGCTCAAAAAGAGCCTGGGTTCCGCAACGTTAAAGGTGGCAAGCTTCTAGAAAGTTCTAGAACTTTCTAGAAGCTTTGCCTTAAATTCAAAGCTTCGCCGACGGAATCGTGCTGTCACTGGGCTGTCAGAGAGCTGTCAGCCCAGTCCCAAAATTTTGAGACTCACTCAGTGTTCGCTGAGAAGTGGCCGTAGTCGGTCGCTTATTCCCCTCCTCCAAGCGCGCATCTCTACAGTGGGCTGTGGCTTTGCAGCACCTGAGATTGCGCGTTTTCTCCCAAATTCTAGGAAAAATATAGGGACTTTTCTGGCCTTCGGGCCAGAAAAGGTATTGAGCAAACCACCGCGAACACACTCAACTTGAGGAGCCATTGGGTCTTCTATACCCGGCTCGAATGCACTGCCTAGGCCAAAAGAAATTAGGAATTTTACATTGTTGGCCTTCGGGCCTATTTATATATATATATATTGTGATTTTTGGCCTTCGGGCCCCCCTTTTTTTACGCGGCCAATTGGCCAACTTTTTATTATTCCAAGCCACTGCCCTAGAGGCCAGTTTTGCATTGTGAAGAGGGCTCTCGTGGCCATGGGGATTTGTGAAATAATGGGATTTTGAGTGGGGACCCGCCCCTAAGATTGAGATAGAGGGTCCCTTAATTACGACCCTAATTTAATTAAGCTAGTTTTTCACCCCACAGCCGGCAACTAGGTGTTGCCGGCCATATTCTGTAACGAAGGCGCTAACGATTTAAAAATCACTGTTCATATGATTGTCTTTATTTTTAGCGTTAGGTCGGCTTCAAAATTATCAGGTTTCTAAAATATAGGTTATTTTCGAACTGAACCTAAAACCTTGAGTTTTTACATTATCTTGTTAATTAATAATTCCGAGTTTTTGAGGAGGAATGGCCGGCTTCCTCTATTCAGTAAATTAAAACATAATACGTTTTATAGTTTTGTTTAATAATAATTGCTTAGCAATTATTATTCACTCGGGCTTTCACAAGTTTCTGTTAAACTTTGTTTCGAGCGAGGAAAACGCGAGGTTTTCCTAAATTCGAGTTACCAAGTTTCAAAGTTTCCCAAAGTTCAAGTAAACAAAACAGCAACTCTTACAGAAAATTCCCAAAATGTGCATAAACCAATAGTTTAGGGAAATACCTAGAATTTAGATTAGAAATAGAAAAGTTAGTAGTTAGGATTGTTTAACATGATTAATAATTGTAATATTATGTTTAGTAATAATGTTTTATTTCAGGAATTTAGGAGGTATTAGCTAAGTTAGAATGTGTGAAAGTGTGTGTGTGAATGTCCGTTCTGTGTATGTTTGTATGCGTGATGCAGATCACATAAATTCCTTCTGTTCGACGAAGGTTGTGAGAACTGCAAGAATGAGAACGAAGGAGCAAATTAGTGTGTGTGTGTGATGTGTATAAAAGTGTGAAAATGAGTGTATGAATGAGGCAACTCATGTAAACTCCTTTGTGCGATAAAGGTCTTGAAGTTTACCGGGTGTGACTGATATTATGGTATCAGGCAGGTAAAGGGTGGACCTGATTAGCAGTCACCCAGGTATTAGCAATACAGTACGTAGGTGTGAATGTTGTATGAATGTTGTATAAGTGTGTCAGTAGTGGCACAGTGTGAATGTTGTATGAATGTTGCATAAGTGTGCCAACAGTGGTTCAGTGCGAATGTTGTGTGAATGTGATACTGATGACTAAAAGCGAATGTGAAACAGAAGTTGTGAATGTGTATGTCTGATGGCATTGTGCCCCATGTGAGCTCCCGTGGGATTATGGGCATTGGGGAAACACAAGTAGCCGTTCAAACTCAGGTAGTTGGCAGGAAAGTCATACAATTAGGAGCCGAAAATAAAGTATCAAAATATGCAAATGAGGTAATAATCCTGGGCCTAGGGTCACGGGGACCCCGGATTAGGTCATAAACATCAGGCATTGCTCAGAGAGTCCTCGATTCGCCCGCGTAGGCAATTCCATGTAATTGGGCGGGCGAATCGCAATAAAAGGACTCAGCACTTAATCGAATTACTTAACGATGCTCTCATTTCGCTCGAAATTCAAATCTCCTATGTTTTCGGTCAAAATTATTTAGGAATACGTAAGGAATTAGCTAGGTAAACATTGTTATTAATCGTTTTAATTGCGATGTTCTCTGCCTGAAAAGTACGATTATTATTGTTCTTGTCTGCCATGGGTAATGCTCTAATTTTCATGTCCACCAAAAAGTGAGGGTTCCAAAATTGCCAATTGGGAACGGCATTACATTTAACGGTTCAGTGCCCATCAGGTTTAGTTACCAAAAATGGTCTAAAAATCAATAAAATGGGTTCGGTTGGCTGTGTCAAATATGGGTTTTGGTTGATGATTCGAGTTATTGAAGTTAAATAGACAATTGGCCAGCATCTTGAATGGCAGCATGCAGGAAACAATAATAACCTTGAAATAATAAATGCATTACTTAGTTACGTACGATTAGCAGTTAGTATTTGTTAGACTATCTTCCAATAACAGTAAAATTGGCGTTTATGCACAAGTTCTCTGTTTAATACTGAAAGTACAGTTTTGAATCAATCTATGCAAGAAATTGGTATTCCCTGCAGTTTGAGACCAGAAATCATCCTAAACTAACCAAAACTACATTTATGGTGTCATTTCAGTGCAATAGCTAAATCATGGACGTAACCATCAATTTGATCTAAATATTGAGCTCTTGCTTGTAATCATATATCCAAAATTACTTGAACTCAGTTGTTATAATTCTAGACGTACAGAAGCAGAATGTATGATACAGGAACGTGTTTAGTTACAATTTCCTGCACAATAGTGCAGGAAATTGCTCGAAATATTACATTCTGCAAACCTGGTCTTTACAGTCAGAGATAACATAAAAGCCTTCAAAATTTCACACTAAAACCAGCGAGTTTTAAACGTTTCAACAATTTCAAGATGACAAGTTCATGCTTAAGATCTGAAAGCCAAAAAGATTGAATAATGGTTGCCGGGTTGGATTCCCGCACCATAACTGTGTAACTAATGGGTTTTAACCCATTTGATTCAGGTGCGAAATCAACGGATCTCTCGCCTGAAGACGTCAATCGTGCCTCTGGTCGAATTGTGGTGACTATCAGTCTTGGACTTGGTATTATTAGTGGGAGCCGGAAGAGCTCAGAAGTCAGAATCAGTCAGGAACATTTGGATCAATTAGCTGTAGGTACTCCAGTCGAGTTAGAGAGTAACTGAAACTTTGAGGCAGAGAGGAACCCTGTAAGCACCGAGATCATTGGGCGGAAAACCAAAACCCATCATATAATCGAAAATTGGAACTTAGTCTCTATTCCAGTCTAAAGTTCGGATCGAACTCTTGATACGTACATTGAACTAATTATTCTCTTTTAACCGATCGAAAAATGATGAGCTATGCTTTGGTCGACCTGTTGGGAGTGGGCACTCCCTTTGCTCTGCTTTAAAGCTAAGTTACGATTGAGATCTAAGAAGCTGACAGAAGAGACAGAAGACAGATCTAAAGTATTAAGAACTTTAATTTTACTGTTTAACTTTTAACCGATTATCTCCCGGTACATTCCCCCCTGCTCCTAACCTTGTATTGTCTGATCCTCTTGAATTGGAGTTGATCTGCAGGAACCTCTCCGAAAGCTATCTCTATAGTGGGCTGTGGAGTCCTTGTGACTATATTGCAGCAACTGGGAGCTCACCCAAAGTCCGAGCCCACCCCCAATTGTATTACTATTAATTATTATTATTATTATTACTATTATTATTATTGGTTTTGGTCCTTTGGTACTGTAAAGGACAGATAAAGAGAGTGCACTAGCATAACACACACACACACACACACACACATACGCATATAGGACCCCAGTAGTTGAGCTGAGTTAGGTCTTAGAGTCAAGTTATAGCAGAAGTAGAGATACAACAGTAACTAGAAGAAGAGTCTAGTCCTTTGCTGAACGTGTATAACCTAAATTATTCCAAATCCACCCTATAGAGAGAGTCTGGCAACTCTGGTATATTGACTGTTTACAGTAATTGTCAATATACTTGCATTTAGTACTTCATTATATTATACAGTGTATTTAATATTGTTATAATCATTGTTATATCTAGTAGCCAGTTTGTCAGTAATTGTCGTAAGTACATTAAACAGAGTGCAGTGTTTACACAAGACTGTGGACCAGTGACCTACAGATCCGGGTGTGATCTTCCAAACAAACAGTAAGTTTTCTCAGATCTCATTAAGAGATCTGACTAGAACCTCTCACAGAAGAGAAGATTTGAGTTTGTGCCTTCGATCTGCGTGTCAAGGCCCTCTATTTGATTTCGGCAGTGAACAAATAGAGCGAGAATCGACCCCTCTCGCCGTTCTCTGTTGGTTACAGACTAAACGAACTCACAGCAGTACCCCTATTCAGGTTGGCTGTAGAGATTCCCGATTTTGGCAAACTACCTTTCGGGAATCTGGTACATAAGTTTGTCTAACCAGACAGACGCGCTGACCTTTTGTGTAACTAGAACTCGTCTGACCTAAGTAAGTAAAGCAAGCCAACGCAGTTTAATAACAAATCATATCAAATCAATCGTTTTGAATCTGAAAGAAAATTCCAGGTCAGTCAGTTCATTACAAATTGTTTGTTAGCATATGTATGTAGGTATTTTGGCAAAAATCGTAAATAAGAAGGCTGTCTGTTCGTAGCTCTCAAGCCGACTTTGTCTCAACTAATCTCGTCATAAATAATTGACCAATTTCTGCTAGTATAAGTGACATTACATCTAAATGCTATGCTAAAACATCTAAAGCTTTAGCTATATGCTACAACATCAGATTAGTCCGATTGCACCAAATGAGACTACGTATTAAGTTAGTGTGACTGTGATGCTAGCTGTTTTTTCAACTGAGTTCGCAAGCTTTAGAGTGCTGCATCAGCTTCCATAGCTTTTTTGTCAGCAATAAATAGACTTTAGTCTATGCTAGTAGTAAAGGGTCAGCAAACCATGTAGTTTTGGGCGGGGGAGGAGGGGGAGGTGACGCTGTGGCGCTGCGGCGCTGTGGTGCTGCGGCGCTAGGCGGTGGAGGAGGAGGCGGCGCTGCGGCGCTAGGGGGTGGAGGAGGGAGAGGCGCGGAGGCGCTAGGGGGTGGAGGAGGTAAAGTGGCGCTGCGGCGCTGCGGCTGAACCGGAGCCACGGTCGACCCAAGCTTAAAATAAAAACTTGTCCAAATTCTCTGGAAAAACTTTATCTAAGGGGTTTTCGGGGTCGTAGAATTCGAAAATGATATTAGTTTTCCTATCCTAGCTAAGCTCCGTGCCCTGAATGACCCATGACCGGAACCACGGTCGACCCAGCTTAAATTTAAAAATTGTTCATTTTCTTTGGAAAAACTTTGTATAGGGGTTTTCAGGGTCGTAGAATTCGAAAATGCTATTACTTTTCCTCTATTGCTTGTGCTCCGTGGTCTATGTGACCCTTGACCGGAACCACGGTCGACCCAAGCTTAAAATTGAAAATTGTCCAAATTCTCTGGAAAAACCTTATCTAAGGGGTTTTCGGGGTCGTAGAATTCGAAAATGATGTTAGTTTTCCTATTCTAGCTAAGCTCCGTGCTGTGCGTGACCCTCGAGCGGACTGTATGTGTACTCCTTGCATGTGCTCGGGCAAGATTAAGGATCAACCTTTACCAGCGGATTTTCAATGTCGTGCCATGCGTCGCTGTATACATGATCAGAACTATAGGACAATGTCCTATGAGTTTGAAGATTGCTAAGTTTGGATTAGTAGAATAAATAGGATGATCTGGGAATCTATTACAGAAATGTTGTAGCTCAATATCCAACTAAATGTCTAAAGCTAAAGCAATATTTTTCCAAAGCACTTTGATTTACATACCACACGCACAAAAACACAGCTAAATTTGAAGCCAACTGTTACTAAAAGTTTGGACCCCTGCCCTGTTACGTGATGCGTGATATTATGCCTGATCCGTGCATGCTCTGAGTTAGCTGTAACCCGGCTTTTACCTGCTCTTAAATTGTTCCAGCTAGTCGCCTTTCGGTTTTCACTGGTTTTCATCGTTGGTTTCGTTCTGTCGTTGTTGTTGTTGTTGTAGTTGTTGTTGTTTGTTGTCATTTGTTGGTTGGTTCACTTGTTTGAATCCTAGTTTGACTTAAGCTGCATCTTGTCTTCTTCTTCTTCACGTGCTCCTAGTCTGCTCGCTTGCTCCTTGCTTACTCCTATACTGCTCTTTGACTACTTCTGGCTTGCTCCTTGACTGCTCCTTGCTTGCTCCTTGACTGCTTCTTCCTTGCTCCGATTGCTTCTAGACTGCTCCTTCACTGCTCCTTGCTTGCTCCAGACTGCTCCTTACTGCTCCGTGCTTGCTCCGAGATGCTCCTTAGTTGCTCCTTGCTTGCTCCTTGCTTGGTCCTTTCATGCTCCCTGTTTGCTCTTTGACTGCTCCTTGCTTGCTCCTCGACTGCTCCTGAGTTGCTCTGCACTAGGATTGCACATTGTTGGCGCCTTGCAGTATTTAACTATGCCTGATCCGGACATAGTCGGATTTAAATCGGGTTTTACCTGCTCTTACATTGTTTCTAGCTAATGGCCAATCGGTTTTCGCTGGTTTTCATCATTGATTTTTTGTTTCGTTCTGTTGTTGGTGTTGTTGTTGTTTCTCGTCATTTATTGTTAGGTTGTATTGTTTGAGTCATAGTTTGTCTTGCATGCATGCTACTTCCGAATGTGCGACAGATTCGCTTAAGATTGCAGCTGCTCCGAGCCTAATATTGCGAGCTCCCAGGGTGGTCCTGAGAGTAGCTGATGAGTGTGTCCAACTTATTCAACCCTTCATTATTTAAGACAGCTCAGAGTACCCAAGACACATATACACACGCACACGCCAATGACAACCACCAAAACCGACAGATAATTGCACTAAGAATGCAT
>JASAND010027912.1:0-39739 GCA_030248195.1 Trissonchulus latispiculum
AATATGTGAGGTAGTGTCTAATTAGTGCTAATATAATAATTAGTGAATTTGAGCGAAAATATAAAATTACTATAATTTCTTCCGGTTCCAAAAATCCAAACCCTACCTTTTTAACTCCTAAGTTGTAACAACTTGTAGTTCTTTAAATTTAATTTTTTACAACCTTACGTAAACTCCTTTAAGTGGGCGTAACAACAAGTGTTTGTTACGTTCACTTAAAGAGTTTACGTAAGGTTAAAATTAAAGAATTAAATTTTAAAGTACAAGTTAGTTTAACCTTTAACTTTCGCAATATTAGGAGTTATATGACTGGCTTGATTTTTGAACCAGGAAGAAATTGCCTTTCAGATGAGCCTAAGTTAGTATTTTCGCTTCAAAATTGTCAAAATTCACTAATTATTGCCTCATTAACACTAATTAGGCCTAATTATCACATATTAATGCTCCTGAACCCTAGTTCATACACCTAGCTACGAATATTTAAGTTTTCATGAGCCATCTTCCAACGTATGACCTTGTAAATCGGCTTTAAACTGCATTTTCAGTAATAATTCAGATTTCTTGAATGGTAACTTTTGCTAGCTTTCTTCTTCACTAAAGTCAGTCATTTAAATGAAACTTCGAACCATTTTCAAACAACAGGAGGCCCGCCTGAGGCCGGGGGAAGAGTAACGACTCCTCCGTTAGTTGATCAAAGGCTGACGGCTAGGGCCTCATTACTGACCCGGGGAGTGGTAACGACCTCTCCGTTAATGGTTAGCCCTGATCAAACCTTATTAGCTCATATTACGCTGGGTTCCTATCCTATTCTGGCACTACCTATGTAGATTATAACGCTCTTTTCAACCTCATTTCTGGCATCTAGATTCTATTAAGTTCTTATTATCTTCTTGCGCTGTCTATTCGTGTCCTAGTACTATTATGAACCTAGTTTCCTAACCACGCTAAAGCCTATGTCCCATTTAGTAAGGTTTGAGTGATTTGAATTATTTGAACCGGCTGGCAACTCTGGTATTCACAAGAACATAAAATAATTACAAATATTGCTTGGACGTTCACATACTGCATACTAGGTCCTGAATAACTGTTTCCAAAAATAACCACCAATAACAATTCCAATTCCGATCGCGATTCATGGTTTTATGAGTTTTCCTTATTTTTTGGCTTTTACTTCATCCGTAACATTACATATATCTCACATTAGAGAAAAGCTAGAAAGTTGCTTTTAAAAGCAAGAATGTAAAGCTCAATGAGATCTTTCTAATGAATATAGTCGTAATTGTATAGCAGCTGCCAAACGTTCAGAAATTGGGAAAAACCACTGTGACCGGAAATCTCGAATTTTTGAATCGGGATTGTACGGAGGGTGTTAGTACGCTAAAAGAACTTATTTCGGAAAGTTTCATCAAATTTCATCTTGGTTTACACCCCAAATAACAATATGTGCCCAAAAGGAATCACCACCAGGCATTAGCATTGCTTTCTTGTGCTCACCTGGACTCGTCAGACTTGAGCGTACAAACTAAGACCTTACCAAAGTAACGGATGAGATCTTTGCGGGACTCTAAAATTTTAAATCGCCAGATATATTTGTTTCTAATACAATACTGGCATTGCACAGCATTAACAACAGCAGTGTTTGAATTCAGAATTGAATTTAGATCAAAATATGACTATGATTTCATTTAACTCTAAATATTATTTTTGGTTGGCTTGCTAGACAGATTTACGTGACAGATGATGAGGGCTGGGGGATTGCTTCATCTGAAACTTTCAGAGAACGTTGGAAATTACGTTGGTTCATCATAAGACATACGTGTGTTAGGGGGGGGGGGGGGTGGGTGGGGGAGACCCCTCCCCCCAAATGGAGGGGTCGCCGACCCCCCCCCTAATAATTTTCTCCTAACCCTCCCCCCAAATCTTTTTTGACATAAAATCTACTATTTTCGACATATATCTACTCAAAAACTACGCGTATTGCGTTTTACAGCCTATTTTTTATCGTTTTTAACTGTTTCCAGCCAATTTTTTCAGAAAATTTTCGAAAAATTGCAAAAAATTTTGCAAAAATTTGGCATTTTTTCGGTTGTTTGGACCCCATTTTAGGGGGGGGGTCTGAGCCATAGGTGTGGCTGGGCAAAAAAAGGGGGGGGGGGGGGGGGGGGGGGGGGGGGGGGGGGGCGGGGGGGGGGGGGGGGGGGGTTCCGACGGAGGGGGGGGGTGACCCCCCCCCCCCTAAATTTTCGATTTTATGCTCATTTTTGGCCACTTTTTGGCTAAAAATCTGGTGGAGCGGGGTAACAAAAATCTGAAAATCTGGGGGGGGGGGGTCCTCATAGGCATAGGTGTAACGGGGATTTGGAGTTGGGGGGGCCCCCCCCCCCCGGAATTTTGGGGGGGCCCCTTTAGACCCCCCCCCCCCACGACCCCCCCCCAAACCTCCCCCAAAAAATTTTTCTATTTTTATGTCAAAAATCGCATTTTCAGCCATTTCTAATGTCAAAAAACATGAAATCATCAGTAATTTTCACACTAGAGCAGTGTTTTTAAACTGAAAACTTTATTGCCAACATGTTTTCTGGAGTCCATAATACGGTGAGCTGTTGAGTCTAGAAGACTTAAAACCGTTAGAAACGTATCCGGATATAAAACAAGTCAGGCCACACAACTTTGCTTTTTGCAAATTTTGCAAAATTTCCTTAAAATGCTCAATTTTTGCCTAATTTTCGCGCCTCGCCACCACTTCATAGGTGGAACGGGGATTTAGGGCGGGGCCTAAATTTTGGGGGGCCCCTTTTAGACCCCCTAACCCCCCCACGACCCCCAAACCTTCCCAAAAAAAATTTTTTTCAAATTTTTATAAAACAAAATCGCATTTTCAGATATTAAATAACGTCGAAAACATGAAATCATTAGTAATTTTGACTTAGACAGTGTTTTTAAACTCGAAACTTGATGTCAACATGATTCTGAGTCCAAATAAGTCAATATTGAGTCTAGAAGTTCATAAAAACAGCTATAAACGTGGGTATTTCTCGCGAGAACGAACACAAAAGTGTCCAATCAAAATTTGGACTCTTTGAAAAATTCTGCAAAATTTACAATAAAAATGCCCAAATTTTGGCCAATTTTCCCGCCTTCGGCGCTACTACCCCCCCCCCCCCCAAGTTGGGGGGCCGGGGCCCCCAAAAATTTCTTGGGCGTGATAAAAATGGCCGGGGGTTACCCCCCCCCCCAAAACCCCCCCAATTACACCTAAAACACCCCCCCCCCCCCCCAGTTGGGGGGGGGGGGGGCCGGGGGCCCCCAAAAATTTCTGGGGGGGGGCTGAAAAAATGGCTGGGGGGTTACCCCCCAAACCCCCCCCCCCGCCACACCTATGGTCATAGGTGTGTTAGGGGGGGGGGGGGGTGGGGGGGGACCCCTCCCCCAACAGGGGGTCGGAGACTCCCCCCCTAAAAAAATTTTTCTACCCTCCCCCCCCAGGCCTCCGGCCGACCACCCCCCCCCCTAAAAATTTTTCATTCCCCTACCTGGATTTTTGCAAGTTTCAGCCAAGAACTCGAAAATTTTCAAAAAAAGCGAAAAATTGCTAAAATTCGTTTAATAACCCTAAAAATCGCTGAAAATTGATAAACTTTTCGGTTTTTTAACGAAAAACCAATTTTTCGCCGACCCCCTCCAAAACGTTTCTAACCCCTCCTCCCAAATAGACTTCCCCAACCCCCCCCCCCCCCCCCCCCCCCCCCCCCCCCCCCACCCCCCCCCCCCCCCCCCCCCCCCCCCCCCCCCACCAGCCACACCCCCCACGACTCGCCAAAATTTGAAATTTCCCCCCGGGGTCCCCCACAGCCCCCCCCCCCCCAACACACCTATGGTCTGAGCCCGGCTTGGGGGGGGGGGAGTAGTCGAGGTCGGGTATGGGATTTTCAAACCCCTACCTAAATTTTTGAAAATTTTTAGCTAAAAATTCGAAATTTTTCCAAAAAAATTCCAAAAATTAGCCAAAAATTGCTAGAATTCGCTTAATTAAGCTAAAAATCGTTAAAAATAGCTATAAATTGAGAAAATTTTTCGTTTTTTTAACGAAAATCCGACTTTTTCGAAATTTTTCGCCGACCCTCCCCTAGAAAATTTTTCTTACCCCGCCCCCCAAATCGATCTTTCGCGACCCCCCCCCCCCCCCCCCTTTTTCGCCAAACCCCCTTCCTACTTTTTTCTGAACCCCCACCACCACTTTTTTCGCCAGCCACAACACCTATGATCATAATTCATAGGTGCATAGGTGTACCCACAGTTTCCTTTGGGGGGCACCCGTAGGTGTATATATATAATTGGGGACGTTCGTCAAGTCAGCAGAAGAGATTTAACTACAAATTATAATTTTGATGTCAATGGATATTCTCAATTTGTAGTATGTGTTGTCACTTTTCTTTTAATTTGTAGTTGTAAGGTTAATGAGAAATCAGCGTTTGAAATTTCGTATCTTTAACATGTGGAACGTGCATATGTGACGCATCATTCCAACTCTGATTTCTCATTAACCTTACAACTACAAATTAAAAAGAAAGTGACTACATATACTACAAATCCAGGGCTATCCAATGGCGTCAAAGTTATAATTTGTAGTTAAATCTCTTCTGCTGACTTGACGAACGTTAGTTGGGGGAAAATAAAAAGTGCGGGTAACACCCCAGCCATTTTTCCAAACCCCCCAGAAATTTTTGAGGGCCCCGGTCCCCCCCTCCCAACTGGGGGTGGGGGTAGTCGAGTCGCACCGAAGGCGCGAAAATTGGCCGAAAATTGGGCGTTTTTAGGGCAAATTTTGCAATATTTTTCAAAAAAGTTCAAATTTTTGGCTTAACGTGTTTATTATCGCGAGAAATACACGTTTATAACGGTTTTGTGGACTTCTAGACTCAATATTGACCTTATTCTGGACTCAGAAACATGTTGACAATCAAGTTTTGAGTTTAAAACACTGTCTAATGTTAAAATTACTTAATGATTTCATGTTTTTCAGCATTAGCAATGGCTGAAAATGCGATTTTTGGCATAAAAATAGAAAAATTTGGGGGGGGGTTGGGGGGTATAAAAAGGCGGCCCCCCAAAATTCCGGGGGTACCCCCCCAACCCAAGTCCCCGTTATACCTATGGGGGTACCCCCCCGAACGCCCCCAACGATTTTTGGACCCAAAAAGTTAGCTAAATTTGGTCGAAAAATGGTCTTTTTTTGGAAAATTTTTCTAAAATTTTGACTTAAAATCGCTTTAAAACGGTGCTTTAGCCTGGTTGGTACACCTATGCATAGGTGTGTTGGGGTAGGGGGGGACCGACCAAATGTTTTCTACCCCTTCCCAGACGGGTCTTCGGCCGACGACCGTAGGTGTGGCTGGCGAAAAAGTGGGGGTTTGAAAAAAGTAGGGTGGGGGTTCACAAAAAAGTAGGAGGGGGGGGGGGCGAGAAAAAGCGAGGGGGGAGGGGGGGGGTCGCGAAAAAGTCGATTTGGGGGGGGGGTAAGAAAATTTAGGGGGGGGAGGGTCGGCGAAAAATTTCGAAAAAAGTCGGTTTTTCGTTAAAAAAACAATTTTCTCAATTTATCAGCTATTTTTAACGATTTTTAGCTTAATTAAGCGAATTCTAGCAATTTTTCGCTAATTTTGAATTTTTGGAAAAAATTTCGAATTTTTAGCTAAAAATTTTCAAAAATTTAGGTGGGGGGTTTGAAAATTTTAGGGGGGAGGAGTCTGGAAAACTCCATTTGGGGGCAGGGCTGAGACCATAGATGTTTTGGGGGGGGGGGGTTGGCGACCCCCCTCCAAATGTAAATTTGGGGACCCAGCATAGGTGTGGCTGGCGAAAAAAGTGGGGGGGGGGGGTTGAAAAAAGTAGGGGGGGGGGTTGGGCAAAAAAGGGGGAGGGGGTCGAGAAAAAAAAGCCGATTTGGGGGGATGGGTAAGAAAAATTTTCGGTTGGGGGGGTCGGCGAAAATCGGTTTTTCGTTAAAAAAACTGAAAAATTTCCTCAATTTCCATCTATTCTTAGCGATTTTTATTTTAATTAAGCGAATTCTAGCAATTTTCGTTAATTTTTTGAAAATTTTCGAATTTTTGGCTAAAACTTTGCAAAAATTCAGGTAGGGGGTTGAAAATTTTTAGGGGGGGGCCGGCCGAAGGCCGATTTGGGGAGGGGTAGAAAAAATTTTTTAGGGGGGTCAGGGTCTGCGACCCCTCCATTTAGGGGGAGGGGTCCCCCCCCCACCCCCCCCCCAACAACACATATGCCTATGCATAACTATGCATAGGTGGATAATTGTTTGGGGATAACAAGCAATTTTTAAAAAAACCCGCCGGGGAGAAAGAGTTTTTGTGACCCCCCCACCCATGGCGGGATAGACGTATTGGGGGGGAGTAACCCCCCAGCCATTTTTTCCAACCCCCAGGAAATTGTTTTGGGGCCCCCCCCCCAACCGGGGGGGAAGTGTTGGGGTGTCCCGATGGCGCGAAAATTGGCCAAAAATTGGGCATTTTTAGGGCAAATTTTGCAAAATTTTTCAAAAAGTCCAAATTTTTGGCTTAACGTGTTTATTATCGCGAGAAATACACGTTTATAACGGTTTTATGGACTTCTAGACTCAATATTGACCTTATTCTGGACTCAGAAACATGTTGGCAATCAAGTTTTCGAGTTTAAAAACACTGTCTAATGTTAAAATTACTTAATGATTTCATGTTTTTCGGCATTAGCAATGGCTGAAAATGCGATTTTTGACATAAAAATAGAAAAATTTTGGGGGGGGGTCGTGGGGGTGTTTGGGGGGTCTAAAAAGGAGGGCCCCCAAAAATTGTGGAGGGGGCCCCCCCACCCCTAAATCCCCGTTACACCTATGGGGTGGCTCGCAGCCGACACGCGAAAACTTTTCGACCGGGGGTACAAGCAAAAATTGGCCAGAAATCGGAGGATTTTTAGGGAAAATTTTTTCAAAATTTTTTCAAAAAAGTCCAAATGTTTGGCCTAAATTGTTCGCGAGAAATACACGCTTATAACAGTTTTATGGACTTTCTAGACTCAATATTCACCGTATATTGGAGTCAGAACCATGTTGGCAATAAAGTTTTCGAGTTTAAAAACTCCTGTCTAATGTTGAAAACTAGTTCATGATTTGATGTTTTTCGGCATTAGCAATGTCTGAAAATGCGATTTTTGACATAAAAATAGAAAAATTTGGGGAGGTTTGGGGGGGGTCGCGGGGGGGGGGCTTGGAGGGTCTAAAAGGGCCCCCCAAAATTCCGGGTGGAGGGCAGGGCCCCCCAACCCAAATCCCCATTACACCTATGCCTGTGAGACCCCCCCCCCCAGATTTTCAGATTTTTGCTACCCTCCCAGATTTTGGCCAAAAAGTGGCCAAAAATGGCATAAAATCGAAAATTTTGGGGGGGGGGGTCACCCCACCCTCCGTCGGAACCCCCCCCCCCCCCCAGATTTTTTGCCCAGCCACACCTATGGCTCAGGACCCCCTCCCTAAAATGGGGTCCAAACAACCGAAAAAATGACAAAATTTTTCAAAATTTTTTGCAATTTTTCGAAAATTTTCTGAAAAAAATTGGCTGAAACAGTTAAAAACGATAAAAAATAGGCTGTAAAACGCAATACGCGTAGTTTTTGAGTAGATATATGTCGAAAATAGTAGATTTTATGTAAAAATGTTACGGATGAAGTAAAAGCCAAAAACTAAGGAAAACTCATAAAATCATGAGTCGCGATCGGAATTGTTATTGGTAGTTGTTCTTGGAAACAGTTATTCAGAACCTAGTGTGCAGTATGTGAACGTCCAAGCAATATTTGTCATTATTTTATGTTCTTGTGAATACCAGAGTTGCCAGCCAGTTCAAATCCTTCAAACCTTACAAAACGGGACATAGGTTCTAGCGTGGTTAAGAAACTAGGGTTATAATAGTGCCAGAACACGAATGAACAGCGCAAGAAGAGAATAGGAACTCAGTGGATTCTAGGTGAAAGAAATAAGGTTAGAAATAGCGTTATAATCTGCGTAGGTAGTGCCAGAACAGGATAGGAACCCGGCATAATATGAGCTAATAAGGTTTGATCAGGGCTAACTATTAACGGAGAGGTCGTTACCACTCCAGGGTCAGTAATAGGCCCCCCAACTATAGCCTTTGATCACCTAACGGAGGAGTCGTTACTCTTCCCCAGGCCTTAACGGGCCTCCTGTTGTTCGAAAATGGTTCAGAGTTTCATTTAAAATAAACTTTTACTAGTGAAGAGAAAGGTTTATCAAAAAGTATCATTCAAGAAATAGTGAATTATTACAGAAATTGCAGTTAAAAAGTAACATATACAGCTATACGTTGGAAGATGGGTCATTTAAACTTAATTATTCGTAGCTAGGTGTATGAAGTAGGGTTTTGGAGCACTAATATGTGCTAATTAGGCCTAATTAGTGTTAATTAGGCAATAATTAATGAATTTTGACAATTTTTAGTGAAAATATAACTTAGGTTCATCTGAAAGGCAATTTCTTCCTGGTTCTAAAAAGCCAAACCCGGTCTTTTAACTCCCAATATTGCGAAAGATACAGGCTAAAATAGTTTTGTAAATCTAAATTTTAATTCTTTAATTTTAATTTTACATAAACCCCTTAAGTGGGCGTAACAAACACTTGTTGTTACGCCCATTCATTCTTTCATTCATCCCCCTATCCATTCTCGGGTTTCTGTTGGCCCTCTCCCAGCGAAGATTTGCCTCGCAGAAGAAAACTTAGTGTGTATTCATAGGTAACAATAGGTTCGGAGGGGGCATAACCCTCTCCTAAATTATTTAAATAAAACTAAACTAAGTAGTCTTAGGTAGTTTCATACGTAGATTAATAATATTTAGTTTTTATTAGCTAAAAAATTACGTAGCTCTTTGTATGCACTGTTTTTGAGCGACAATTGCCCTCCTGTTCCTTACTGTAGGAGCTTCCAGCGCTAGTGAGGGAGAGCAATTGTTGCTGGGATTAACAAGGCGGCTTCCCTTGTTCCTGGCCGAGAAATCGTCACTAAAAGGAAGAGAAAGGGGCCAGTGAATAAGGGAGCGCCTAAAAATTACAAAACATTAAATATTACAAAAGTTTACAGCAACAATAGCACTTAAGTTTTATTTTTCCATATTGGGGCCTGAGAGGCCATTATTCTGTCCTTTTTCATTTTTCGTTTTAAGAGAATTTTTATTTTTATCAGAAACTTTCCCCTTTGGTTACCTTTATGTGTTAACCAAAATGTCTGGAAAGTTTCTGGAGATTCAGCTCTGGAAATTTTGCACACAAAGGGGTCGTAAAGCCAGACCCCCCATAAATCTCCATCTTGGTGGGCCAGGCGTGCAAACAGCCCACGTCGGGTCTGCACCCACAAAGGGGATTTCCAGAATAATCTGGAAATCCCAACTACCTCAAAGAAACCGCCAACAGGCGCAAGGTAGACTGACTGGAAATTCAAAATTTCCAGTCAGTCTTGCTTCAGCTCCGGCCGAGAGCGGCCGTGTATCCCCCCTACTTTAGTGCGTCTCCTGGTGTGCCAGCGTTTTGGCCGGAGAATCCCCAACGCACTTTTACCCCCCTTTAGGACCACGAGTTAGGACCTCCTCTGGCCCACACAGGTCAGAGGAGATGAACTGAGCCAACACGAAGCAAGACACACACAACCTAGGGCCATTGAGCGTATTATGCTCGGCCAGATTCACACAGAAAACGCACCTTTCTTAGGTTTCAGAAGGCCTTTTTGGCCTATTTTTCCTCTGTTTTTTCGGCCTTCAGGCCTTTAATTTTAATCAAAATCTAGCCCTTTTTGGCTAATCTGTTATTCAAAATTAGCGAGCCCTCGTGGCCAGTCTTTTTACTTTTGTTTTTATCCAGTGGGCCCTCGTGGCCAGTTTCTATTTATTTCTATTCAGCGAGCCCTCGTGGCCAGTTTTTCACACTTTTCCAACTAGCGAGCCCTCGTGGCCAGTTTTTCCATTTTTTACTCAGCGAGCCCTCGTGGCCAGACACTTTTCCTTTTTTCACATTTTCGGGGTTATTTTGTAATGAAGGGATTTTGAGTGGGGACCCACCCTTGAGTTGAGGTAGGAGGTCCCTTGGCTATGACCTCGTATTTTGAACTGAGTTAAGTTTAGGGAACAATTCTCCCCACAGCCGGCAATTAGGAATTGCCGGCCATATTCGTACAGTTAGGCTCTACCGATGTTAAAACTATTGTCTGTAATCGTGTTATGCTATTTGTGTAGGTCGGTTACCCAAAACTAATAGGAATTAAAACTCAAAAACTGTTTTAATTAATAATTATTCAGTGTTTTCGAGGGGAATGGCCGGCTTCCCCTATATTAACTTAATCCAGCTGTCCTTAGCGGAAATGATTGTGTTGTTTAGTAATAATTGCCAAGCAATTATTACTCGTTTCGCTTTCCAACAAACTTTCAAAGTTTCAAAGTTTATAGTCTCGGTTTAAAAGTATAAACTTACAAACTTTGGGCTCCAGACGGAGACCCGTTAATCCCAAAAATACAACAGAGCGTGCATATAAAGAATAGGTAGATTTAGGTAGATTTAAGTAGATTTAGGTAGGAATGTGTTAGATTTATATCATAATGTGTAGTCATTTATGTTATTATTGATGTAACTTTGTCCATGATTGTGTGAATGCGAACTCCAAATTTACGTAGTCGGCTTCTTGGGTAAATTCCTTATGGATTACGAGGTTCCAAGTTTAGCCCCTTTTAATAGTGTGATTTCTGAACCAAAATTGTGTGACTGTGTGTGTGATTGAGGGCAGACCATGTAAACTCCCTTTGTTCGATAAGGGTCTTGGAAATGCCAGAATGAATGTGTAATTGCTCAGATATTAGGCAGGAACTGGGCCAAATTGAGTAGCAATTTGGCCCCTAATTACACATAATCAGGGATTTGTTTCAGTTTAGGTTTAAACGTGTGTTTGATGTCAAAATTGTTAATTTCGGAGTGAATGCAATGTAAAACTCGGTTTAAAATTGTTCTGCTTGACGGTTAGGGCAGATTCTGCAGCCTAGGGTCACGGGGACCCCCATTAGGTCTGCAGGTCTGCCGGATTTCCGGTCATCCGTGTAGGTCGCCCTGCGATTAGGGGACGGATGAGCCGCAATTATGGAATCCAGTACTAACCGGTTTAGACAAGTAAATAATAAATAGAACAAGTAGAAATCTGTCCTTAGGAAGAATCCCACAACAAATGTCCGATTAGCGGACTGATGGTTAGTTAGCGCTAGGTTAAGTATGTAATAAATGTCCGATTAGCGGACTGACAGTTTAAATCAGTTCTAGGTAGGGAAATAGCTGCAGTCTTGGTGTCGGTACGTAGGGACTGCGTAAAATGGCTGCTGAGACAGTGAGTGAGTGAGTTTTTGCATTTTCGGTAAGAAAAGAGTAAAACTAATTATGTGCAAAAACTCACCCACAGAGCAGCCTATTATTTTATCTTTGCCAATATAGGTAGGGAAAGCTGATTAGCCATAGAACGTCTAATCAAATAAATAATAGTATTAGTTCGTATTAATAAGTATAAGTATTAAGTTTAGCATTACGTCGGTTTACTAATTTAACATATTTAGGTAAGTAGGCAGTAGTTAGGTTAATTGTAGTAAACAATAAATAGCTGACCATCTTCCAACAGTTGAAATTTATGTGAAAACATCAAGCTTTGTGTACGTTCGAGAGTAGCAGCGGGCCACGGGAAACAAGCCTGTTTCCCGTGGCAAATCAACAAAATTGGGCCAGAACTAGGCCAGAAACGCAAGTTTTGTCCGATTAGTTAATCTGTTCAAGTAAACCTGTGAGTTTCTGTCAGGATCTGTTTGTATTAGCTTAAGACGGGCCGGGCGGCCCGGTTTGTGCAAGAAAAGGACAGAAACTGGCAAGATTTTCAAATAATGCACGAGTAGCGAGAATTACACGTTTTCTAAGAGTGTTTCGTCTAATTGCAAGTCAGCAAGACCTGATTTGGGTCTAAAATGTGAGAACATTACAAACCATTTTGTCTGCGCAAAGAATTAGCGCAAGTTTAATCAAAAACAACAAGTTGTGCTTTAAAAAGGGCCAAGAAGGCCGGTTTTGTGACAGGAAATCACATAGTACTTTGCGAAGCGGAGCAATGAAGGAAGTCTAATTGACCTTCACCTTAGTGAAGAGAGCGGGCAGAAGCTACTGACCAAATCCAACTCTTTAATTCACCCTCGCTGAATTGTTGCTCCACTGTCACCGAGGTATCATGGCCTCTCAAGGTTAGGTGGAGTAAGGGCTCAGCTTGTTAAAATGTTCTGTCTAAATGTCAGTAGCTTCGCGGCCTTGCGCCTCTTCAGCATTCTTCCCTCAAATTCCTTTTTCGTCAATTCACAAATTCGGATGGGGCCCAAAATGCACATTTTGGGCCAGGAAAGCGAAAGAACGAGTAATGGTTGCTGGGTTCGATTCCCGCACCGTGACCTTGTATTAATGGGTTTTAACCCATTTGATTCAGGTGCGGACGATAAGCTAACGCTGTCTTGCCGGATCTGGACGCTTAAGCGATACTTGTGTCAGTAGCCTATTCGGAAGCAGTAACTTGTGGAATCAGTAGAGGACGGAGTCAGTCCTAGTCAGATAACCAGTGGAAGTCAATAGATTTGGTCACATTTTGGGAACCTCGGAAAGGTACATTGACCGGCAGTAGCAAGATTGTTGGATTGAGAGCGGAGACGGCGTAGCGAGCACTTCAAGCCTGATCATTGGGTGAACCTGAACTTTTGCCAAATCCCACCGTTTAACTGTCAAATCTAAACTACTCAAAAATGGGTCTTAATCTTTTGAGCATCATTTTTGTTATCCTGTAAACAGTTTTTTCCCTTGTCCCGAAACTAATCACCAGAAGTTCCAGTCCTGAGCGAAGACCAGAAGATCAGTCACTGTATTGTATAATTGTAGTAATTTCCTGTTAATTAGAGATAAGTAAGGAAGGACAACCCTAACCCCCAACTGTTTCGTGTTCCTCAAATTCTATCTCACATAGCATCCCTGAACTGAGTGTCGGAGCGAAAGCAGTGTCCGACTTTCAGGGGCTCACCCAAAGACCGTCCCTAGGTTAATAATTAGTAACTTAGATTATTGTGATATTAGTTTGACAGTCCTACTGTAAGGGGACGTATAAAGAGTAACAAAGCACGAGCATATAGGATAGCACACAGCATATAGGGACATTGAGTTAGAAAGAGTCAGTAGAGTGAGAGGGTGTAAAAGGCGTTAAGAAAGAGTATCGACCTTGTCCCAATAATTTAATCAAAGTTTGTAATATTATTCCGGACAGGAATAATATTAATAATAACCTCTAAAGGGAAAGCATCTGGCAACTCTGGTACAGTAAACTGTACTGTACTGTATCTTATTGTATTGTAAGCTAATTGTTAGTATTGTAGTAATTGCTAGTTGAACGCACAGAATTGTACCAATAGTAATTGTAGTGTCTACATTAAATAATCAGTTTGTTAGTTACCGAGTCTTATTACAAGCAACAAAGGCGCGTTAGCCTTGAACTACGGTGCGTTTACCGTCCAGCTTATTACAAGCAAATACAGGCGCGTTAGCCTTCACACACGGTGCGTTTACCGTACAAACGAGAAAGAACCGAAGATCCAGTGAGGAAGAACTCAACCAAATCCAGTGCTCATCAAGGAAGCAAGTGCTGACCCCGCTTGCTGTACCATTGGAAATCATCATCAAGGAAGCAAGTGCTGACCCCTCTTGCTGTCCGACAGAAGATCAACTCAGGAGCCTTAAACGAACTCACGACAAAGACCCCTACCAAGGTTGGCCGCAGAGAATCTCTGATTCTGGAACACCACCTTTCAGAGATCTGGTGCTTAAGTCTGCTTCATTGCGAACAGACGTGCTGACCTTCCGTGTAAAGGAGAAGAGCTTAGAGAAAGTAGAGTTTGGAACAGATCAGAGTTTTGATCTTGCTCACTTCATTACATATATAAAAATGGCTTCTTAACTCCAAGTAATGAATGAGTAATAATGGTGCAAACTTTATGTGACCAAAGGGAATCACCTCCTTAAGTTGGTTTTCGGGCTCACTAATGTCACTAAAATCGCTCAGGTTTCCCTCTTCCTCACCGTAGATAAACTGAATTGGCTCCAGACTGATCTATTTATCCAGATATCGTCGATTCAGCGGTATCATATCCAATCTAGTATCCACTACAACAGCTTAAGCTCTGATCCTAATAACTATCTTTACTATTACTGGCAATCGTACAACTTCACACGCACAAGATCAAATATACTTCAAGTCTATTGCAAGAACTGATACGAATGGAATCCGTTCACCGCCTAACAACTAAACCTACAGCTATGATTAGTCACAGGTCCCTACTCCGAAACCTAGCAGAAGAACTAGAGCTGAAACCTAAGAAAAGTTTGGTTAGATTAGTATTTTAGCCTAATGGTTGCCACACGTACACTCGCACACGCACTCACACAGACAGTACTCGTTCTCGGACTGCGAAGTGATTCGCAGCCACACAATGATTTGTTTCCGGGGTCGAGGGGGGGAGGTTTCCTATAAGCTCCCTATATGTACCTGAAAAGTGTGCACAAGTCCACCCGTTCCCGGTCACGAATAGTTACCAGCAGAAAACCGATAACTATTCTATCCTCTGCTGAGAGGACGACCTGTAAACATTGAAATTTTGCTTGAACCTTAAAGAGAGAGAATGAGAGAGAAAGCGTCACCCACGCTGGCAAATCAAGCAGAGACCAAAGACCAAGGCATGGGCTGATATCCGGGCAAGAACCGAGAGAGCAGGGCCGAGGATCCACAGGATCATAACAGCAGGCGAGGCGAGACAGAACAGCGAGCAGAGCAGAGCTGGACAGGTCCAAGAAGGGACCTGCGCTAGAACTGAATCAAATGGGTTAAAACCTAGCAGTTTTGACTGGATTTCGAGAAAGGGAAGAATTGCGTGTATCTTTTAGGATTGGAGATTGAAACTCAGCGATTGCTTGGATATTGAACAAAAGTTCTGGAAAGGGTTGGAGGAAAGTTAGAAAGGTTTCTGGAAAGGAAAGATAATTTTAGACAGAAGGACAGCAAACATTTTAAACGTAAACAGTTGAAAGTTAACAATTTGGCGAGGATCTTCGAATTCTTCAACAGGACGAACTTAACATCCAACCCAGACTCCAAGTCCCAATATGACAGTCCTAAATCTAGCTGTGTGTCCCTAAGCCAAGGAGGTGGCTCAGAAAAGTTCTAGATTCAAGGTAAATCTCAGCAAACTGACGTTTGGAAGCTGATTTCCAGGCAATCCAGACAGAGCAGCGCTTGACAGAGAACCAGGAAAGAGAGTCCATTTGAATCCATGGATTCTCACACTGGCAGACCAGGAAAAGACCGGGTAGCAGCTGATGTCCAGGAGCAGTGCAGCAGGTAGAGATCCGGGATCCAAGAGACCACGGAACACGGAACAGCAGAGGATCGAGATCGAGAAGAACAGCGAGGAAGAGACGGAAATCAGAGGCCCGTAGGCGGCACTCGCTAGAACTGAATCAAATGGGTTAAAACCTTGCCGGTTTTAACTCGGATTCAGCAGTATTAACTGATTTCGAGAATAAGGGAAAATTGTGTGAATTTTTAGAATTGAAAACTAGAACCCAGCGATTGCTAGGATTTTTGGACAAAAGTTCTGGAAGGAGTTACATTGAAAATAATGGTCTGAATTTAAGGCACAAGAATCAGCTTAAAGACACTGGTAAAGCAGTCAGAAAACTGGTTGAAAGAGGATTTTTGAGCGATTTGAAAGAGAGTTTGTAGAGGGGATTTCCGTCAGAAATTCCCCACCAATGATGTATCCTAGATTTCCTTCCCAGGAAATCTAGGGAAATCCAGCTAATATCTGCCGATATTAGCACACAATACATGAAAGCACCAATAGATCTAGTATCAATAATCTAGGGCGGTGAGAGCCCGACTTTTAACAGGATATTTTCGAAGGAGGGACTCGAAGTCCGATTGAACTCGCACTTACAAATGTTATAAACGACCTAAATGGGAAGGGGCAGCTCACCCTAGAGGAGAGATCCAAAATAGGCTTCTGAAGCCACCCATTTTAGGTGAATCATTTCCCCCAGGAGCACCCGAAATTCCAACCTAGGGTTCCAAGAGGTGGGCAAAATTTTTGAGGGAGGTATCCTAGAAGGGGAGAGGCAAAGCCTCTCCCAACAGAACGTCTCAAGGGGTGTCTGTGATTTTCCCCCAGACCTCAGAATCGAGAGCGGTCTGCCGCTAGTACCCCAAAATCACAGACTGACTGGAAACTGCAATATTTGATCTCACGTTAACTTTCTTTGCCGTCCTCTTGGAATCATCTTTTCAATGATTGGCTGCTTTCATGATCGCGTTTTGTCATTGGTTGGTTTGAAAGGGAGGACCCAGCCTCCTTCTTTTGAATTTGCACCTGAGCAATTCGTCATCTTAGTTGCTTAAATTTTTATGGTTTTGGGTCCGATTTCAAGTGGCCCAAGGTACCCTAACAGCCATGACCATTACAATTACCATTATAAAACCACAAGTTACTGACAAGACAAAAACTACATACCCATTGCATATTTACTTTTTGTGCCTTTTTAGTTTCAATTGCAAAAGAAGACGAAACTGTACAATTTCTGACTTACATAATTGCAAATCCGGTTGTGTAATTTACAATTTATACTTAACTACAAGCTGTACGTAAACAAGAACAAACAAACAGAAACGGCCATGATTCTACAACTAATAGGCACAAACTTAGCTACTTACAAATCAAACGATTACATTATTATTGTGCTTTTCTTTTTCAGGATATAATTTTCACTCGAGAGGCTTGTAAGGCTTCTTGGGACTAGAGACCTGCTTGTTAAGTTGTTTGAAAGCAGGGACTCCTGTCCACATTTAGTTGAGGCGGACCCAGCCAGCAACAACTAATTTCAATTTAGCACAAAAATGGTCATCAGGAGCAGTCTCTAGACCTTGCCCTCACTGTAACTTTTGATTGAAAGGCTTAAACGATTAAATTCGAACGTTTCCTGATAGCTAGCAATCTCACAAACCCAAACCTTATTTATGAGCCCAATTCACCGACAGTAACTAGCGTGACACTAACTTGTGTGTAGCATGTTCGTGATAGGTTTCATCATCAAACAGTTGAACGAGAAACATCCCTTTTTAAATCATTTCAACTTGTTTCTTAGGGAATCATCAACCAAATTTCTGAAGCTTTTAGAAGACAATTCTGAATCCCTTATTTTTCATTTTCTTTACACATCTGTGTAATTTTGTAGGTTTCGATGAGCGCACTTAAGGTGTAACATGGCTTAACCGCTCGGTCATCAGGGCACTAGATCTGGTTCTGGTTCACTACAGTGCTTCGGTACTTCAATCAGTAATAGTTTTATTTAGCTCAATATGCAAACGTGCGAGCTTTGTACACCATCCCGTAATCTCTCTGTATTAAATTTTGCTGTAGATCGTAGAAGGCCTGACTATTTGATGCAATAAAATACTATGCGCCTCCGCCTACTCTTCCTACAGCTGAGGAGAGGAAGCAGTGGCGATGAACCGTGCAAGCGGTGGAACCATCACTGATCAGCATCAATTTTGGCATCGATCTTTTCTTTGGGACCGAAGAACTCTTACAACAAAGGCGCCAAAAATTTAAAGTTGGTCCAGATGCAGTTTCTTGGAGAATAATCATTGTGGGATTTTTTCTCAACATCTGACCAGCATAAATTTACCAGAATTTGATTTCGAATGATAGACAGGGCGAGATATATAAAGATTACGAAAGCATTCATGATTACCCTACTTCACTGAGAAGCAGGCTTATAATTTATTTCCCCTTTTGCAGACATGCTTTTTTATCTTGTTTGTTTTGATGCCCTGAAATAGATTTTGCTGCGAATCCTTGGGTAATAGATTTATAAGTCTCAACTTCACACATTGTGTTGAAAGTTAGGCCAGAAAGTTTTGTGGAATTTTAGGAAAATACAAGTGAAACACTTGAAATCCGCATTCGACACTTGAGTGAGACTTGCAACTTGAGAAATTTATACTGTACAATGGATGACCCAAAATATCTTTTATCACGATGAAAGTAAAGTAATTTTTGTTAATTCGGTTACCAAATCATCTCCATGGTTGCTCCAAAGAAGAGGATTAGATAACTGCATAGTTTCTTCACCAAGTCAAGTGCCTTTTATCGCTTCCTTTTGTGATAACAGCGCAATGACTAATGACTGTTTAAAGAGCTGTTTCGAAATCACCTCGCTGCTGATTGATTGGCTTTACCTATTCTAAGCCTTCGGTGATTGGTGAAAACTTCAAACATAGGGTTTAGAATTTTAAAATTTCTAAAAATCCTAATTTCTAAATCTGATTTACTGTTTTTAAATTTAGATCATAGGCGCTTAGAAATTATGCATTTTTTGTTTGATCAACCAAAGTAGTACCAGTATTACTGTGATAAAGTTTTCCAGGAAAATTATTACTGGAGGAGCAAAAACTTGGAAGTAAAATTTCCTAGGGAATTATTACTGGGGAAGTAGGGAGTAATAATCTACTGTTACACCGACCCTGATCCCGTCCCTACTCTGGACCATTGAGGCAAAGTGTAATAAAAATGAATATTTTGTCATGTGGATTTGCTCAATAAAAGATCATATTTGTATTTCAATCCAAATCGGCCGGCGTGCCAACCAGTGAACGCAGTTTAGGACACGACATGACCAAATAACGACGTCTTTGAACAATCTATTCGAGTAATGAGCGGCTTCCAAAATAAACTAAAAAGGTTAAATATGCGATGAATAGTTTGGGTTTCTTATCGAGTTTCGATCTTGGATTCTGCTGGAAAACGGAATGGAATATATGGAATGAATGTGTCTGATTTCCATCGTAATTGTATCTTTAATTATTGCCATAGTTAAGACATGAATTAATTCGGAAAATTAACAGGAATGAAGTTTCAAGCTCAAGTTGGGTTGTTTCGAGCTGGCAGTTAACTTTTACTAATTATGCTGTTGCGGGACAGCTAGGTAGAGGCCCGTTGGGTGCCGCTCCCCAGGCGGATTGGCAGGTGAAGAACGACTGTCAATGATTAGTGCAGAGCACGGTCCACTCATTAATTTAAGTTAATTAAAGGGATTCTGCTGTTATGGCCAAAACAACCCAACATGGTCAGGAAAAAAGGCCAGTGTTCACTCACTGTACGTCGAAGCGTAATCAAAGTTCATTATATCTGAATAGATTAAGACCTGTTCTTGCGATTTATAAAAGAAAAACAACCTATTCTGCGGTTCGTTTTAATTTTACAAGCCACTTTCAAACTTCATATGAAGATTGCAAAGTTACTTTCAAGTTTTGTCCCTATCAATAGTTTTCGCTTAATTACTCGTTAATTAACATAATTAATTAGTATAATTTTTATATCATTAAAACCAGTAAGCTTTGCTCTTTCAGAATATGCAAAAATATTTACCCTTTCTGTGGTCAGATTTCATTTTACAAGCTGATTTGCGAGCCACCTACTGAAGTTCAAGTTGGCCTCCAGTCTTGGGTGGTCATAGTGCTTTTAATTAAAGTTTTACGTTAATTAACATCAATAATTAGGTTAAAACTTTTATAAACAAAATCAGCAGGTCTTCCTCTTTAAAATAAGCCCAAAATAATTGGTGCTTCTATGGTTCGATTTTGCGTTATGCTTAATTTTCTGGCCTAACGGGGAGAGCTCGGCCGACCCCCCCCCCCTTTTTCACAACTACCAACATAATTGATTAAAAATCTCTGCTGGTTGCAAGACCTAAGCTTCAAGCTTGTCATTGGCCAATATGATTTGGCACATGTGTCCCTATCCGCGGAAAAATACTAGATTTCTGTATCTTATCTGCATCTAAGGGAATAACTGTTCAAAGTTGACGTTTCGGCAAAATTTTGAAAATTTTTGGCTAACGAAAGGGATATTTTATTACTGGTACGAGCTATAAGGCTGTAATTTGGCATAAAAGGAGACCCTATGGGAGTACTCATTTGTGCCAAATGGCAAGAAATTCTGTAGCGTGAAAAAATTTTTATGTCAACTTTAATCTTCAAAAATTGCCAAAATCGCCATTTTCAGTCTGTCGGATCCTGTGTGAAGGCTTTCTGCAGCCATAGAAGTCGCAAACCTTCACTAATCTAGCTGAAATTGTTTGTGTGTATGTTTTCGACCTATTGTTTGCTGAGTTCAAATATCTCAAAAAAGCTTAATTTCAAAAAATTTGATTTTTTCGATTTCTGGGGTATATACTATTGCCCAAAAAAGGCGATTTTGGCAATTTTTGAAGATTAAAGTCGACATAAAAATTTTTTCACGCAGCAGAATTTCTTGCCATTTGGCACAAATGAGTACTCCCATAGGGTCTCCGTTTATGCCAAATTACAGCCTTATAGCTCGCACCAGTAATAAAATATTCCTTTCGTTAGACAAAAATTTTTAAATTTTTGCCGAAACTTCAACTTTGAACAGTAATTCCCTTAGATGCAGATAAGATACAAACATCTAGTATTTTTCCGCAGATAGGGGCACATGTGCCAAATCATATTGGCCAATGGCAAGCTTGAAGCTAGGGTCTTGCATCCAGCAGAGATTTCTAATTAATTATGTTGGTTGTTGTGAAAAAGGGGTGGTCGGGCACATAAACGCGACGGCTGCACATGGCTGGAAGGCAGCTAAGAACCAACAACCAAGTATTTTTTGACCACACCCATCCTCTTTAACTTCGCCAAAAAGTAGGCCAATCGGACAAAGTCGGGGCAAAAGTTTAGTCGCCCCCCCCCTTAAGGGGGGTTTAGGAATACACATCCCAGGCTCTCCTCCCCGCTTTGTTCTCTCTTTCAATTATCTAGTTTTTAAAAGGCGATTTCCCTCTTTTTCTGGGAATCGCTTCTGAGATTCTTACAGGACACAGAGGCCCTTCTCTAAAAAATACCCCCTGAGAATTACCCTTTAAATTAAATTATTTATTCATTGTCTGTAAATGATTCTGATTTGTAATATCTATGCAGATATTACCTGGGTCGCGTGGATTTCCGGAAGGAAATCCACTGAGAAGCTTGGACTTTTGGGAACTCTCCCAAAAGTCCCAAATTTCAAATTTAACTAAAATTTTCTCCATTTTTAACCACAGAACGCACTCTCAAATTTTTACACGGCGTTGCTCACCTTCCAAACTTTCCATCTCAGCTTCTTAGGGATCATTCCTGGACCGAGGAAATATCGTGTTAGGATCTTTCTCTGAAAGATCCTAACGGTTTTAACCCATTTGATTCAGGTTGTGTCCAAGCCTAGCCTTGCTTTTCTGGATCATTAGCTGTGCCTTGCCTGCCGTCCAGTGAACTGCTGCCCGTGCTGCTGACCTGCCTGCCAGATCTCCAGTGGATTCCCCAAATCAGTTGCTTCCTTTCCAACTCGCCGGTGTGAGTTCCCTCGAGGATCCCCGGAGCCAAGTCATCGTTGCCAGTGGAATCCGCTGCCTCCCTCGCCCTAATCAGTTGCTTTCTCTGACTCACCGGTGTGAGTTCCTTCAAGGATCCCCCGGAACAAATCACTGCATCTCTCTCTCTCCGCCTAGCTCGGATTGTAAGGTGCTGTACTCACAGGAGACTAACTCTCTCCGACTTTCAGTAGATTTTAGGGAAAAACAATCTGCCTTGGGCAGCGCACCGTGCACACCAGATCCTCATTGCTACAGGGTGATTTGTCCGACACCCTTCATCCGTTGCTATATCTGTCTGCTTCGGGTGATTTGTCCGACACCCTGTTCCACACTGACTCTGCTATTGCCGTGCACGGTTGCCTGTCCTTGGTTAAGGCTTGCTCCCTCGGCTTGACGAACTTCAGCTGTCCTTAGCGAACTTTCTGCCGCATATCGGCTCTGAGCGCCTGCTTCAAGGCTGCAAACTTTCGGTTGCGGTTGGAGTTGGGACCCCTGAACATTTGGTCAAGAAGACAGATCTAAATCTACTTGAACTTTCTCTAAAAATGTATTGTCTTGACTTTTGCTCTGTTTTCCACTTTTGCTGTTCAATCCAAAATTAATTGTTTTGATTGATTTAAAGCTTTTTGGGGAAATCAAGAATCCTGACAAATTTCTCAAAAACGTGCGAATTGACCTCTGACCTCTTCCTTAGGCAGGAAGTAGGATATTAGCTTCTAGTTTTCTGCCGAGCGGGTAGTCAGGACTAATATTTAGTGCCCGGGAAAGGGTGGAAATCCGCGCAATATTGACTGTTTCAATTAAAATAAAAACACATAGGACACTTCAAGCATATAGGCGAACCCCTCGATACCTTGTAGTTAGGAAACTGAATATAGTGATCTAGCGTTCAGAAACTGTACCAGTCGAGCGATATATAACTAATTCATTCGAAATTTTGTAGGTTTCAGGTTCTAACATAAAGTTTGTAGGATAAACTTATCAAGCAAAGTTCTTGGGATAACTTGTGAATATCAGACTGCTGGTTAGGTCTAGGATTCCTGTTAGGTCTAACTAAATATTATTAGGTTCATTAATTAGGTACGAGCCTTAGGGTTGTACTGGTCAGCTGTGTTCTTTGTGTGTGCGTGTTGAGTTCTACAAGTTGTCTGTAATTAATTGTATTGGTATTAATTGTATTTTTGGTACTTGTAATCGCTGCGTCTCGTGTTGATTGAATAGTTGACCAAGATTGTTTGTAGCTAATTAATTCTTTTCAACCTCAGTCTGTATCCTCTTATTTTCATTTCGTCTGCTCGTAACTGCTGTAAATTAAATCCTCAAATTTATAGGTTCTGTGGTCCATTCTGCTAGGATCTTAGGATTTAGTTAGGGATCAGTTCGGTCTTACTTAGGACGTTAGTTAGGACTTGGCTTATATCACGCTGGCAGAGTTTGTGCCTGTATTATCTCACTGCAAGTTAGAGTGCGAGAATTGTGGTACAGAGTTTACTGTTAGTTTTGAGCTTGAGGCATTTCATAACTTGAGCGAAGAGACCCTTGGTTTAGTTCATCCTATTGTAGTTTGCGGCTGTCTGCGTCCTTGGAACGTAGACCAGATAGTTGAGGGAGCTTACGAGGCAATTCCAGGCACTGAGAACTTTGTGCCTAAATATTTCCCCTGGAAGTGTGATAGTTGTACTGAGCAAGAGGTGTTGATCTTCTGCCTGATTCCAGAAGATACCGATCTGTGGGCATCTGTGGAACACGACAGTTGTTCACCAGACGTGTATTGGCCTTAAACGGAAACGGAGCCTAGAGGAATCGAACTCACGACCTAACGTGGACAAATCCCAGATTGGGTAGACCAAAACCAGGCTACTTAGTCCGAAGGATCTAAGAGTCGACCGAGTCGTCTCGTCTGTTCGCACTGCTGTTAGTGCTTTGAAATTAGTGTGTGCGTTGCTGAGAACAGGGTGCCACCGACCCCGGTACTCTCTCAGCCCTTTCAACTTTCAGTCTAAAACCAGTGCTTACCAGTTCAATTTTATGGAGCCTAAATTAACCCAAACTTCAGTTCTTTAATTTTACCCGTAGCACTACAAAAGGACTTCAATGCTATTTCTAAATTCTGTATAAACGAACTATAATAGTTTTTTGTTGTTTACTTGTTTTATCCTTAAAACGCCAAAATTTCTAATTATTATTTTGCCCCTATTTTGTTTAAAGCTCAGTTCTATCTGTGACCAGATGTACAAAATGCAAGAAACTAGATTATGTTGTGGGTTCATTCGCAGTAAATAGAGGTGAACAGTGAGCTTTAAATGGATACTACCGATACCGTGAATTTTTCACTGTCATTGGGGTAAACAGATGTGAAAAATTGTATAATAAAAGAAATATTTCCAAGGGAAGTATAAATTTGTTAGGTTAGGCAGATGTATACAATTGTTTTGAAAATAAATAAAAGCAAGCGCAAAACAGTTGTTCTTTCATTTATTATTTCACATTTTTGGAACCAACGAGCAGCGCAGAATAGTCATGGTAACCAAAGTAGCTTATTGGCATTTGCTGAATTTCTGCTTGATTGCATTTTGCTATAGTTATATTTATGAAAAAGGTAAGCAGAAAAGATTTCGTAGCAAGATTTCGTGAATGATTCACTTATTTCTTCAGAATTAAGACGACTGCGGATTTTTTTAGATTGGTCTTCTTGGAAGAGACGAGCTACAGCTTTTCAAATTATTTGTTGAAACGTAGAAAGGTGAGCAACAACTAGAGTAACAGCACTTAAGTGAGAGCCATTGTTGTCCTCCAGCCGAGTCCCGTGGGAGGGTTCTGCCGTACTACAAATGGCAACGTTCTGTCCAGGTACGGATGCAGCAATGTAATGGGTTGAGTCCAGGACTTAAAGGGCCGGGCTGACTGCCACTACTGGGACCGGTGCAATAAAACGCGACCCGAGTGGCGGAGATATTTAGGCCAGGCGGCTCGACAATTAATTTATAGGGATGCCAACTGGGCGTCTAGTGAAAAGCGGGGCACGCACAAAAGTACAACTCAAACGAAAACAAATCCGGGCTATTCCGCGAACTTAACTTCAACAATTCAATTCAACTCAACAATTCAACGAACTCCCACTATCAGACTACCGTAAGACTTCTAAAATTAATGTTGAAACAATTTTACTACAGATTGTTTTGAACACGAATTTCTCCCATACGCGTCCAAAATTGAAAATTTGAAGAAAATCAGACAAAATTTACACTTTTATCAAATTCTTGAGCTTGTTTAATCATTACACAATTTCAGCACGAACTGGATGCTTTTCTTTAGCTTTCCCACACTTCGAGAAATCCATGTTCAAAAATTATTTTCGTTGTCGCATGTCCAAGTCGAATAGTTGAAATGACATAGCTTTACTCCCCAGTACAAGCACATTCTAAGCTTTAAAAATCTTTATTTAAAGATCTTTGAACTCCAAGAATGGCGTAAATAAAAGTCTTTCAAAGTGTGCTGCAAATATGCGAACCAGCACCTTAAAAGCTAGCTATGCAGCAAAGCAACCGTTAGGGTTGTACCAAAGATAATGCCATGTCCTACAGTGCAAAATCGTGAATGCTTTCAATGAACAAAGCAGCTGTGAAAAATTTTTGAATATTGATATTGGGTGTCGTCAAAATCGGGGGCGGGTCGGCCAGGTTATTAGAAGAGGTCGTGTGGCCAGGCACAACAGGAGGCAGCCGAGCACCAACGAGTGGACACTTTTAGCTCACGCACATGCTTTATATTCTTGAAATTTTATTTCAGAATTCCTGAAAATTTCAGGAAAACTGTAGAATAATTCAAGTTTTAGAATAGTAATTCAAGTAATTAAGAATAGTAATTTTAATAATTCAAGTCTGTAGAATTCCTGAAAATTTCAGTAATTCTGCAAAATTCCTGATTCTACAGTTTTACGGAGACATATTCATGCCAAAAATGAATGTGTGTGTGTGTGTGTGTGTGTGTGTGTGTGTGTGTGTGTGTGTGTGTGTGTGTGTGTGTGTGTGTGTGTGTGTGTGTGTGTGTGTGTGTGTGTGTGTGTGTGTGTGTGTGTGTGTGTGTGTGTGTGTGTGTGTGTGTGTGTGTGTGTGTGTGTGTGTGTGTGTGTGTGTGTGTGTGTGATTTTGATTTTGATAATTTTATTTCGCCTCGTTTTGATGTTGTTCAGAGTCCCCAAAGTGTTTTTTCTGCTATGGAGTTGGGAAATGAGGCGGCCCCTAATGGTGTGTCTGGGCCGTTGTCCGGGCAAGCCAGAGAGGGACCACCCCTTTCCCAACAATTTCAAAATTCACCCCTTCCTCCAAATTATTACTCCCCTCAAACCTCCCAAGGTGGGGCTGAAGCTCCTCCCCCCCAAAGTACGTATTCTCTCCGGTCTCCTCAGGTTCCGCCCGATGTTGTCAGGACACTCTCCCGGCAGGTCGGAAACGGATCCTGTCACCCCCTACGAATCCAAATTTTTCACAAAATTTTGGGCAAAATGTTTTGGTTCCGTCCGGCGTTGTCGGGACACTCTCCCGGCGGGTCGAAAACGGGACCCCTCCACCTTATACTGGTCTAAATTTTCAGAAAAATTTTGGGGAAAATGTTGCTCATTCAGAAAATGGGTCCGTTTACAATTCCGCTCACAGCCAAAATTCGGGTATCTTGCCCGAGGGGGAAGGTTCAAACCATAATACCACCGCATCATACATGGAGCAGAATTTTGGTGGGGGCACCACCCCCCAGGACCCAATTACCTCCCCAATACTCAAATTCCACATAGTATCCCAGCAGCCTCGGTGGCAGATTTTCAGAAAAATACGTACATACCGCCGATAAGTTCACAAGCCCCTCAGTCGTTTGTCATTCCGCGGGATCAATAGGGAAACCCCCTACCGAATCGAGCTACGGCTCCCTCCCACATTTCGGTACACTGCACTCAAGTTTGCACCGGGGGCCCCTCCGCACCAAAATTACATCATACACGGCCTCCCTCACCCCCTCCTCTACAAGTTCCCCACCCCAGCACTCAAAATCCCCCTTTAGCGTCCCCAAATCGTTTAGCTCAGTATAGTTTCATAAATAATCAGGACTCCCAATATTTTCCGATCCACCCCCGTTCTTATGGACAGCATTTGTATGAAGGTGCCCAAATTGCATCTCCTGACCAACATCAACAGCAAATTCCCCAACTTCGCTATCAACCCCCCCAATGAACAGTTTCCGGAGGGGCAATACTTTGTACGTACACCCGCAAATTTTGAATGTGACCGGCTGGAACAGCAGGTTTTTCAGAATCCAGTGGTTGCTGAACTGGATAGAAACAATTTGTGGGAGGGGTCCCAGCAAAACCTTCCGCCCCTCCGGGTACCTCCGTACGTACCTCAACAGGCCCCGATAAATCCCTATTACCTGGCAGATATGGTTGCCTCTCATGCTTGTGTAACTGATTATGTATCTCAAAATCGCCCACCCACCCTCAGTGAGGCCTCCCAGTAGCGGGGACAACACTCGTCTGTGTCCTCTTTATGGGAGGGCAAGGACGCAGTGCCCCCCTCTGCTGGACAGGAACCTCCGGGGGGTAACCCCCCCCAAAGTTCGGCACCTGTAACTTTTCCGCCAGTCTCCAGCCCACAACAGGTGTGTACGTATATACCGCCACCCGTCCAACCATCACTTTCTCCACCTCCTCAGGGTCCCCCTCTACTCCCTCATCTTTTTCGAATCAGAGTTCTCATACGGTGCATACTGTGGGAAAAAATCAAAAACCCCAAAAAATTCTCGTCACCCCACTCCCGAAACCATGCAACCAACGGACATTTCTGTCCCTAAATTTGACACTAGCATTTTCAGGTATTATCTCGAAGTTCTACGGGAGGTCCCTCGTTATGACCCAAAATATGCCTATTTTGAGGATTGGCTCCCTCAATTTGAATCGGCCGTGGAGCTTCATGCGGTCCCGAAGAACAAGTGGGGGCGTCTTCTCTGGAATAAACTCTCCGGAAAAGCCCAAATTTTCGCCTCCCGTTGTGGTCCACAGGTCGTAGAGTCATATGCAGGTTTTCTCGACTTGATAAAGTCTCAATTCCCAAAACCTCAGCTTTCTTTACGTGATAGATTTTCTGCTTTCGCTCATCGAAAACAACTTCATAATGAATCAGTTCAACACTATATATCGGAATTGCAGGCTATGGCCCTCGACCTGTGGGACACCCAGGAGGAAAGGGAAGAACAGTGTGTTCAACAATTTTTTGCCAGAGTCCATGACAAGTTCGCCCTTGCACTGGCCTCCCTCTACCAGCATGAACGCCCGACCATGCAAGATGTGCGTCGCATCATTAACCGTCTGGAGTCTCGAGAATCCAGGGCTCCGGAGGGCGACACGTTATCATATGATCTGCCTATTTATTATGTGGAAGAGGGCGGTTCTGATAAAAAACCTCAGAACCAAAAAACTCCGGATTCTACTTCACAAGCAAATTTAGAGGTTGCTGCCTCCCGCCTTGGTTTTCGAGAGATGAAGGATTGGTTCGAGCAACACATCCAGGAAGCTCTAGCCAAATGGAACGAAGAAAAACGTAAGAAATTTTCCGCCCCCTGCAGGTATTGTAAAAAACGAGGCCACCCGCCTGAAAAATGTTGGGAAAGATACCCTTCAAAAGCCCCTCCTGACTACAAAAATCGCCCCCTCCCGGAACGAATTGACCACGTTTCCTATAATCAGACACCTTATTCCCCTCACTATCAGGGACAAACGAATCAACAACAGTACTATCAACCGGTAAATTATACCCCACCTCCTCCACCTACACAGTATGCACCTGTTCTGCCCAACCCCCAACCACCTCAATTTTCTGCTCCATCTTCAACTCCTCAACCTAGTTGAGTTAACCTAGAACCTTTAGTTCTACCCGTCAACAGATACCCCCTGCCCAGGTTCAAAACTTTCACCCCACTTCTGTTCAAACTCAAAACACCACTCCAACTTCGTATCAGCGAATTGTCATGGCAAATGCTGGTATTCCGGAGTTGTCACAAAATTTCGTATCTGCGTCGGATTCGGGAGCGGGAGCTCAAGCTGCCCCTCCCTCGGGTGGGTCAGCTCCCCCTTTCACTGGAGTAACCTTACAGCAGGCAAATCAGATGTTCAGTCAATTTCAAGTTTCTATGGTGTCAGCCCGGCCAGGTGGCGGTTTTGCTCCGTGGGGGGAGGGGCCCCTCCAGTCTAGTCCGGAGGCGCTTTCAATCTCTACCGAACTTGATTCTCGACACCTTGATCTGTCAATGTCCGAGGCCCAATTGTCTAGTGTTTTTTCAAAGGTAGTTCATAGTTTGACTCATTTGCAAGCAATTCAGAGGGATACGTACAATTTTATGCAAGAATATCACCATGCTTTGTCTAATCAAATGCGTGAAATGGCACGTTTACTGAAACGTTTATGCCCAAATCAATCGGAATACGACTCGATTATGTTTCTTGAAAAACATCCACCTCCTACCTGGGCCGCGGGTTTTTCTCCGGTTCTCGGGGGGATGCCCCCTTCCCAGTCAACACAGGCACAGAGTGTCTCAGTGGCCACGGAGACGGAACATCCCACCGTCCTTAACACCTTACAAGATAAGGAAAACCCTGTTTCAGGTCATTTAGCTTCCATAGCAGTGACTCCGGGGGCCTCCGCGGGAATTGAATCCAAACAGGTACTAGCGGCAGCGGACAATATGCCCGCTATCCTGGTAACATCTGGGGCCGTAAGAATTTTGGCAATTATAGATTCCGGGGCGTCGATTTCTATCATTAGTCCCCGAACAGTACAAAGAATCTTGGCCAGTGAGGCGGAAGTCCGTTTTGACCACCCTGATCCCATTACTGCCGTCACTTCAAACAATGCTCCCTTAAAAATTTCGGCCAAAGTTTTTGTTATTTTTACAGTGGGGTGCAAAGAATATGGTTGGTCCTTTCACATGGCACCCGAATTCTATCGTGACATGCTAATTGGCACCGATTTTATGAAAATGTTTCAGTGGGACTTATTGTTTTCTTCCAATGAGGTTAACATGCAAGGCATACGCCATCCCCTGCTTTCTGCGGTTGATATCCGTTGTGAATTTTTAGCAAATTGGTGTGACGAAACTCCGGCAGTGATGGCAGTGGATGTAGTCGTACCCCCCGCTTCGGAGGTTTGGGCTCAGGCTCGGACCTCCTCTGCTGTTCGGGGCCCATTGTGCTTTTTCGACCCCATGGAATCTTTATTGTCCGTACATAACATTTTACCTTATGCTGGGGTGGTACAAATTTTGGAAAATTTCTTCGAACTTTTAATGGTAAATCCAACCCCGTCTCCGATAACAATTCCCCAAGCTACAGTACTCGGGTCGGTTACTCCCGTGCGGGATTATTCCGCTCGAGAACCTGTCTTGTGCGATCTCAATATTTTCACTCCGGCTGAAGTTCATCTAGACGAATTTGCACGCGATCTGCTTTTTGAAATCGATGTACGTATGGGGAACCCTCCACTCCGGGAAGGTTCTCCATTCGATCCATATCTACAGCAAAAGGCTCAAGACGATCATCAAATTGTGTTTCAATGCCATGAAGAAAACATGGATTCGAATATTTTTTCAAAAGAGGGGGTAAGCCACCCCCTAGAAGAGGAAAATTCAGAACTAGAAATTGTCAAAGAAAATACCACCCTAGCAAAGGCAATGTCTACTCCCCCTGAACTTCAAAAAAATTTCGAAAGAGGGGGTAGCCTCCCCTCATCATGCCAGATAACTGTTCTAAAACCTTCTTTAATTCCTCCAGAACAACTAGCACCTCTACCTGAAAATTTGAAGAGGCCTTTTCCGTTAGTTTCAGTGGGGTTTTCTGACCAGCTCCAGTATTGGGTCGAAGATTCACCTAAGTCACAGGAGGACGTTTCTTCCGAGGGAGGTTGTCTGGGCCGATGTCCAGGCGGCTCTTCTGGGGAACCCCCTGGTGTGTCTGGGCCGTTGTCCGGACAAGCCAGTGGGGAGTCCACCGTTCCTGCGTCTTCGGAGGATTTGGCGGGGGAAGAGGAGTGTGAAGCTCTTGAACCTGGGCCGTGGGTCCCGGTGAAATTTACAAGGCAAATACATCAGGCTGAGCCCGGATATACGTATACTACACGCCAACAATTGCTTGAAATGTCAATCCAGGAAAATTCTTCTTCTGGGGAGGTAGTCTCTCCGGAAAAGGGCGCCTCCAACAACCTAAGTGAAATTGTAAATTCTCCTGCTTTTCCCGAAGCAGAAAGACGCGCTCTCTTGTATGAAAAAATCAAACTTGCTGACTGTTGCCTGACTCGTAGGAATCAGCGCAGGCTGAAACTTTGGATTTTGAATTTTCCAAATATTTGGGACGCAGCCGGAGGCTGTGGAAAAACCGAAATTGATTACCACTATATTGAAATTGAACCCGGAAAACGTCCTATCAAAGCACGGGCGTATAAGGTGAACCCTGCACAAAGGCAAATTATAGACGAAAAACTTGCGGCATGGTTGGAACAGGGACTCATACAGCCCTCCAGGAGCCCTTGGGCTTCCCCCATCATTCTGGTCGCCAAAAAGGATGGCGACTGGAGATTATGTGTTGATTATCGGAAATTGAATGCAATCACTAAAAAGGATTGCTACCCCATATTCACGGACTTTTCGAAGCAATTTTGGGCCATTCCATTTTTTCGAAATTAGATTTGGCCTCCGGTTTCCACCAAATTCCTATCTATCCCCTGGACCGAGAAAAAACGGCTTTTATCACCCATTCCGGGCTGTATGAATTCAAGGTTATGCCGTTCGGTTTATGCAATGCGCCGTCAACTTTTCAACGTATTATAGACCGTATAATGGAAGGGTTCACGGTTTATATTGCTGACATTTTGATATCTAGTGCTTCTGAATTTGATCATTTAGACAAACTTCTTGAAATTTTCTTGCGTTGTTCGAGAGAGCGCGTCATTCTAAAATTGTCAAAATGTGAATTTGCGAAATCTTCTATGCCCTTTTTGGGTCATGGTCTGTCTGCCTCCGGGATCTCCACGGATCCGGAGAAAATTCTTGTCGTCAAAGATTTTTCAGTTCCACAAACTGTGAAAGATGTTCAAAGTTTTCTGGGTTTAGCGGGGTCTTACAGACGATTTTTTCCAAATTTTTCCAAAATTGCCCACCCCCTAAACTCTTTGCTCAAAAACGATGCAGAATTTATTTGGTCTAGTGCTTGTCAAGGGGCATTTGAAACCCTAAAACAAAAATTGATCACGGATCCTGTATTGGTGTATCCGGACTTTTCAAATCGGTTCACTTTGGCCGCTGATGCCAGCTTTTTAGGTATAGCAGCCGTCCTCCAGCTTCCTCACGAGCTAGCTGTCCGAGAGGCTGAGCAAAACCTCCGGGAGGCTAAGTACCCTGCTCCTTTCTAGTTGTTTTCTGTGTATGCGGTGGGGAGGGATATCTGTGTGGCCCGTGGGTGGGGGGATATCTTTGTTATGTACTGACTTGTGTATTGGGGGGGACTTGTTCTCTGTTTCTTATATGTGATCTAACCATTAATTACTGATACGAATTTGATTACTTCTCCTTGAATACGTTTTTTAATGAGTGTTTTTCAGAGCAATTAAATCTTGTGAATTCTTACACATATTTTATTTTATCTCGCGTACGACTACTTATTCTATTTTATCAAAATTTTACTTTTAACTTTCTTTTTATTTTAAACATGCAATAGTACTGGGGTTGTTCTACCGTCTCGTATCTCGGCGGGTCCGTAGTTGCTCGTCGCCTGTGTCTGGCTTATGGCCAGGCAAGGGTGGGCGGTCAACCCCGGACCGGCATCTTAGATTCCGTAGTTTATCTTTTAGCTTTCTTTGAAGTCGGAGCAGTCTACGGTCGCTGGTTGTCTGGATACTCTCTAGGCTGCAGTAGCCGTAGGCTCGCGCCCTCTCTTCCCTAAATTAATCGGGCCTTTATGATGCACTTTATAGGCCTATGTGCCTTGTATCTGTGACTTGTGGCATACGTGCCTTATATGATGTTATGTTTTTCTACTGTAGGCCTTTGTGCCTTATATTACTCTCCATATATCATGCCGTATTTAATCCCTTTTTGTTTGTTGTTGTTTACTGTACTACATTTCCCCTTCTCTCCCCCACCCAGTCCCTCTACGGCGGCGAGTTCCCCTTTTATGATACTATACATGCTATGTAAACCTATAACTATGTTAGTGGCCCGGAGGATTCCGTGGTTGGTGGTGGGCCCGAAGGTACGGGTTGGCCCGGTAATTAGTGATTGTGGGCCTGGATAGTCTGTTTGGTTGGCCGGTGATTGGTTCTTGGGCTGGAGCGGCTTGCGCCGTGGGGCGCCCGCTCCCCTTCCGGAGGTTGGTCCGATGGTGGCTGTGGGGTCTACCCCCTACAGCATGGTTCTCGGCGGCCTCCTGGCCTATCAACTGTGAACTTTATATTATATCAGTCGGTATTGTGATTGTTGTGCATTCCGGTTCCCCCTACTCGCCCGCTCCCCCTCCCCCTTTCCCCTTTTTTCTAATCGTGTTGTGTTTTTCATTCCATTTATATGCTTTGTTTTTGTCTGATAGCTTTAACAGGTTGGGGGGAAAACTGATTCTGGTTTATATTTTATGGGGTTTTTCGTTTGGTTATCACCTTTTAAATTCTATTGACCTTTGAAAACTTTCTACTTTTTCTTCAGTCTTTCGAGATTTTTCTTTTGGGTGCCCCCTAGTTCAGCTAGTCCGTCCTATATATGTCGTATATTAGCCCTTTTTCCAACTGTTTTGTTTTTGTTTTTACTACTGTACCGCGGGTTTACTTCCATAATTTTGTACTGCCATCTATGCCTTCCATTTTGCCATTTTTGTCGGTGCAGCTAAAATTTAATGTGTGTGCTTTATTCTGTGCAGCTTTATTTTGGGCATTTAGTAAGATTCGAGCATAATATGCTTACTCCGGGGGAGGCTTCCCTGGACTGTGTATGTTTATGCCATTTCGCTCTTTTCACGCAATTTCACATAAATTTCTATAAATTTTCTGTTGGAGTACCCTATCCCGGAGCATCTATATATACTATATTCTTCATTTACAGCAGGGTTTAAAATTTTATTTCTTTGCATAGTCTAGTATAGCATATTTTCTATTGCATAGTCGTCTAGTTTTCTAAAATGTATAGCTTTGACCTTGTGCTACCGTAGTGTGATGTTTTGATAACGAGTTTCCCCATCGTTTCGTAATTTTCGGGTTACTCTCCCTTTTGAGACCTGCGCTCCCGTCGCGGCTGAAGGGTTATTTGTCTTTTGTGTTGAGTCTATGTACTCTTAATGTTGTGTGTTGGTCCGGCACGTGCCGAAGTAGCTTTACCCGTGTCTCGAAAACAGACCCCTAAAATTTGGCAAAGCCAGGGGCTCGAGTGAAATACAGTTTTGATTCTTTCTGCTTTTCTAAAACGACGTTTTATCTTTACTAGTACCTAAGTTACGTAGGTTAACCCTAATTTTTATTACTAATTTTGCCTGGAGGCCGCGGCGAGGGTGCGCGTTTCAAAAGAGGGGGTAATCTGTGAAGTATTTTATGATATTCTCCTTGATTTTCATTTAAATTCACTTAAAATGCAGTGTTATCTTTACGAACGCTAAATGTAAATTACACTCTTGTGTAGGAACCTCGGTTCCTTAGCTAATTTTTGACAATCACGTTTTCTTGACAATTTTGACAATTCCAGTCAGTCTTGCTTGAAATTCTGGGGAACACGTTCGGTTTTTATCTCGGAGTTCTCACAATTACGACCGTCCGTCCAGCATTGGGAGTCTTTGGGGGTGGACCCCTTCTTCTTTGGTTTGTCTATTCTGGTTTGTTATTTAGTTTTTCTGCTATTTTGTTGGTGATTGCCTTGGAAATTTTCATGTCTTTGGAACTATAAACCCTGTTCTCTCCTCGTTTTTGTAAAATTTATAATTTGTTTACAAAGCCAGTAAACTCACGGTACCTTTTAGATTCCCGGCGCGTCCGTAGTTGTTTAGGGGTAAGCGAGTTAGGCGAGATTTGACATGCACACACTCTAGGACCTTAGCAAATCTTCTTTAATTTAAATTCATCTGTATTGAGACAACTCAAACCTTTACAGCATAGTAGTTTACTGAATGACTTGCTGAATTTACCGGCAACCCATACGGTAACAATAACCAAAAAATAAGATAATATATATAAAAACTAACCCTCAACGGCCGCAGGCCGCTGCTCTCCACGAGAAATATACATCAGTTGACTAATTAATTAATTAATCAATTGAAAAATTGTAATAAATAATTTAAACCTTTACCAATTTTCATCTAAATTTTTGAAATTTTAAATCTTATAAAAATTTTTCCTCATTCAATTTACCTCTTATCCCAACAGCCCTTTTCAGGGCTACCAGCCTGAAGACATCCATAGGTAAAGACGTCCAAAACATCGCAACCCCACTTTAGCCACTTAGGATAGGGTGGGTTCATACTCAGACAATGATCTATTTGCTAGCTACAGATAGAAAAATGAATCATTTTAAAATGAAATTGAAATCTACAAAGTTAGGATTACCTAATCCCGACCCAAAAAATATTTTGGATTTACGACTGAATTAAATCAGCTTAAAAATTTTAGGGTTAACGTAACATTAGGGTGAAAACTGATAGTTTCAGTTTATTACCTGATCTGCCGATTTGTGAACAAGAATAGCATAGGCGACAGGAAAATTAGCTTCCTCTTCGCTGAAAGCAAATTCTGGAAGCCAATAGTGGTTCCGAATTTCTTGACACGAAGAATTTAGTATTTGAAAATCTGTTAATCTGTCTCTCGGTTTCCATGTTATTGCCTCAGAAATAGTGGAATTGTTGCCGTTAATGATTTCATTGCACCCATGCTTGTACAATTCACGTCCATAGGCAAATGGAACAGAAGCATCCTTAGAATAAATTCGATATTTCTGCTGAAAAAACAAGAAATCGAAGTGCTGATTCTTCTTAAATCAATAATGAAATATGACAAAAATCATAACGATGCCAGATAAAATATGATTCAGCACTTCAGCCATTCCAAACCGCATACTTTATTGTGCCTTTCAACTGGCCCAATAATGTAGCACAGGTGCACCACCCTTAGTTTGTGTTAATGTTAAATGTTAATGTCAATCATTTCATCAATCAATCAACGATCATTCGGTTTATTCACAGTCATGAATTCTGGAATAGTGCTTAAATCCCTGTGCCCATTGGGCTACTGCGGCAACAGCAGCATTAAGCTGAAAGGAGTAAGTTCGTATCCAAACTGAAGTGCCAATATATAAGACACAGCAAGATAAAACTTCGAAAGTATTTTTACTGACTTTCAAGTTCCGGTCTGAAACTCGGACTCTAACTCGAATTCGCAACTCCAAACCCGTTTTCTTTCCGTTTTCTTTCAACTTTCAGTCTCAATTACATCCTTACCTTAACGTCCACATGCCGCTGAACTTTGCTTGTCACTGTTGAGTAGCGTCTATGATTTACAGTAACAAATATATTAAAAGCGAAACCAAAGACGGCAGTTACGATTAGTGTGGCACAAATTGGTTTAAGAAACTTCCGCCTCATAGTCAAGTTGTGTAGATCCCCTTCAACTGTATGCCTTTTCAACATAACTGTAGAGCAGACTATCAAAGTTTAGAAACAGATAGTTTTTGTTAAATAATAACAGGAAAATTCAAAAACGTTTTTTTAATTATGTCTAAAGTATCGTTGTAAAGTCTGACGTTGTAGTCAAAGGCACCCGTTCTGAATAACCAGAAAATGCCGGTTTCCTCCATCAAGTAAAGGAAGCAGTGCATACTAGTCTTCAGAGCTCAATTTTCAGTTGCGAAATGAAGTATCTAAGTATTAGATGCTACTCTTTCTTTATCTATCGCTATATATGCAGTCTTTAAACCATTTGTATCGTATCACTCATTAGTTTTTTATACAATTAGAAAAATGACACATTCCTTTGTTTCAATCCAAGCACACAAATATGTGTAAAAAAGCTTGGACAGGTGCATTACATTTAACTGGCTGGTTCTTGATAAGTTTTGACATCAGATTTTCAAGGCTTTCCTCTTCCTTCTTGGAGCATTGGGGTTGAATTCTAAGTCTGACACAAAAAGGTGTGCAAAAAAATGTGATCACTTCGACTGCGTTTAATATTCATCAGAGACCCATAACATTATATATGTCACGTCCCAAACCCGAAATCGCACCAAACTAGTTCTGTGAGGTTCAAACCTCACAAAACCCGTTCTGTGATACCTTATCTAACAAAACTAGTTTGTGAGGCCACTTTCCTCACAAAACCCAAAATGATTGCATACTTTACATTATATTGCTGTTTAAAAGTTGTTGCATGTCTTATAATTCTAAGACTTGAGGATTTTCAGTGAAAGCTGATCAACAACAGATTTCGTTTAATTTAATTTTAAGTTAAGTTATGTCCTTTTTCCAATATTTAAATAAGGAAAAATTAAATAAAAATTGAATTGAATTTATTGTTTAAAAGCTTTCGCTTACGGTGCTGGTTCGGGTTAGTGTATTTCTAGGCTTCAGAAGCGCAATTGTCGTTGAATTTCATTCAAATTTGCTACAATTACATCATTTAGCCTAGAAAAGATTTTAGAAAAGTCGCGGCGTGAAAATTTGAGTTTTGGAGAAATTTGCTTTAATCCGCCATAACTTTCACTGTGGGTGGGTAGTCTACATGGACGAACTTATAATCATTCGAATGTCTCACCAAGACCTACAACTTTGTTCTTGAGAGTATTCTTCGAGTCCTTACGGTTAAAGAGATAACAGCGATAATTGATTTTCGAGGTCCAAAACTGGCCATTTTTCGAAAAATCAAATATTGCAAGATTTGAACAGTTTCCACAGTATTTGGACAGTTTCAACAGTCGGTCAAGTATTGCCCGTATATATTCAGATTTCTCGTGACGAGAGGAAAATTGCTAGAATCACTAGAATTAGGTGATTGGCCTTTTCTTGCCACGGGAGCTATTAAGTTTTGGGTCGCGATGTTTTGGACGTCTTTACCTATGGATGTCTTCAGGCTGGTAGCCCTGAAAAGGGCTGTTGGGATAAGAGGTAAATTGAATGAGGAAAAATTTTTATAAGATTTAAAATTTCAAAAATTTAGATGAAAATTGGTAAAGGTTTAAATTATTTATTACAATTTTTCAATTGATTAATTAATTAATTAGTCAACTGATGTATATTTCTCGTGGAGAGCAGCGGCCTGCGGCCGTTGAGTGTTAGTTTTTATATATATTATCTTATTTTGGTTATTGTTACCGTATGGGTTGCCGGTAAATTCAGCAAGTCATTCAGTAAACTACTATGCTGTAAAGGTTTGAGTTGTCTCAATACAGATGAATTTAAATTAAAGAAGATTTGCTAAGGTCCTAGAGTGTGTGCATGTCAAATCTCGCCTAACTCGCTTACCCCTAAACAACTACGGACGCGCCGGGAATCTAAAAGGTACCGTGAGTTTACTGGCTTTGTAAACAAATTATAAATTTTACAAAAACGAGGAGAGAACAGGGTTTATAGTTCCAAAGACATGAAAATTTCCAAGGCAATCACCAACAAAATAGCAGAAAAACTAAATAACAAACCAGAATAGACAAACCAAAGAAGAAGGGGTCCACCCCCAAAGACTCCCAATGCTGGACGGACGGTCGTAATTGTGAGAACTCCGAGATAAAAACCGAACGTGTTCCCCAGAATTTCAAGCAAGACTGACTGGAATTGTCAAAATTGTCAAGAAAACGTGATTGTCAAAAATTAGCTAAGGAACCGAGGTTCCTACACAAGAGTGTAATTTACATTTAGCGTTCGTAAAGATAACACTGCATTTTAAGTGAATTTAAATGAAAATCAAGGAGAATATCATAAAATACTTCACAGATTACCCCTCTTTTGAAACGCGCACCCTCGCCGCGGCCTCCAGGCAAAATTAGTAATAAAAATTAGGGTTAACCTACGTAACTTAGGTACTAGTAAAGATAAAACGTCGTTTTAGAAAAGCAGAAAGAATCAAAACTGTATTTCACTCGAGCCCCTGGCTTTGCCAAATTTTAGGGGTCTGTTTTCGAGACACGGGTAAAGCTACTTCGGCACGTGCCGGACCAAACACAACATTAAGAGTACATAGACTCAACACAAAAGACAAATAACCCCTCAGCCGCGACGGGAGCGCAGGTCTCAAAAGGGAGAGTAACCCGAAAATTACGAAACGATGGGGAAACTCGTTATCAAAACATCACACTACGGTAGCACAAGGTCAAAGCTATACATTTTAGAAAAACTAGACGACTATGCAATAGAAAATATGCTATACTAGACTATGCAAAGAAATAAAATTTTAAACCCTGCTGTAAATGAAGAATATAGTATATATAGATGCTCCGGGATAGGGTACTCCAACAGAAAATTTATAGAAATTTATGTGAAATTGCGGGAAAAGAGCGAAATGGCATAAACATACACAGTCCAGGGAAGCCTCCCCCGGAGTAAGCATATTATGCTCGAATCTTACTAAATGCCCAAAATAAAGCTGCACAGAATAAAGCACACACATTAAATTTTAGCTGCACCGACAAAAATGGCAAAATGGAAGGCATAGATGGCAGTACAAAAAATTATGGAAGTAAACCCGCGGTACAGTAGTAAAAACAAAAACAAAACAGGGGTTGAAAAAAAGGGCTAATATACGACATATATAGGACGGACTAGCTGAACTAGGGGGCACCCAAAAGAAAAATCTCGAAAGACTGAAGAAAAAGTAGAAAGTTTTCAAAGGTCAATAGAATTTAAAAGGTGATAACCAAACGAAAAACCCCATAAAATATAAACCAGAATCAGTTTCCCCCCCAACCTGTTAAAGCTATCAGACAAAAACAAAGCATATAAATGGAATGAAAAACACAACACGATTAGAAAAATGGGGAACGGGGGAGGGGGAGCGGGCGAGTAGGGGGAACCGGAATGCACAACAATCACAATACCGACTGATATAATATAAAGTTCACAGTTGATAGGCCAGGAGGCCGCCGAGAACCATGCTGTAGGGGGTAGACCCCACAGCCACCATCGGACCA
>JASAND010027913.1:0-15853 GCA_030248195.1 Trissonchulus latispiculum
GCGACTGCAGGCCAACCGCTGTTCCGATGGAGCCAGGATTAAAGCTAAAGAAACAAGATCCCACGGCAGAGACTGTCACAGAAGCTGAAAAGATTCAGTTTCAGTCAGTCGTCGGCGGATTACTCTACGCTGCAGCGGGAACTCGTCCCGACCTAGCCGCTGCAGTGGGAGTAGTCTGTCAATTCACTTCAAGTCCGGGCAAAGAACATTGGGTCGCATTGAAGCATATTCTTCGCTATGTCCGGAGAACTTTGAACTTGGGCATTGTTTACAAGCGGGATGGTGATTTGGGAATGACTTTAACCGGATTTTGTGATTCGGATTGGGCCGGGGATTGGAACGATCGAAAGTCTACTACGGGATACCTATTCAAGCTGGCGCGTGGTCCTATCAGCTGGATCAGCAAAAAGCAGCCCACTGTGTCGCTTTCCTCAGCAGAAGCTGAGTATACTGCCCTCAGTGCTGCTACCAAAGAGATGGTGTGGCTTCGCTGCCTCCTTAAAGAGCTAGGTTATCAGCAAATATTGCCTACGGTAATATTTGAGGATAATCAGAGCTGTATTGCCTTAGTCAAGAATCCAGTGTCGCATGCTAGAACGAAGCACATCGATATCAAACACCATTTCATCCGTGAGAAGTTTCAGAACAAAGAGTTGGCTGTCACATATTGCTCCACGGCAGATATGGAAGCTGATATTCTGACGAAGGCACTACCAAAACTTAAATTTTGTGACTTAAGATCTAGGTTAGGAGTTCAAGACATAACCGACTAAGTGGGAGTATTAAAATTAGTAGTCGAGTTATGTCTTGAATAAGATCAACTCCAGTACATTGAAAAAAGCCACATACAATTGTAACTGCAGATCTGGTGATTTAGTTAGTTATAGTAAAACTGCTCTACTGTTGAGTCTGTTTTCTTTTGGACTCACATTAAAAGATGAAGCAGGCATGTGAAAGATTGATAAGTAAAAGATGGGAGTTCAGCTGATGGCGTTGTGGTGTAGTGGGTTAGCACGTCTGTCTCCGGGACAGAAGGGCCATGGTTCGACCCCGGCTGGGCCAATTCTTTACTTTTAATGGTGAGTGGAAAGCTGAACCTCCCTCTTCCCCTCTCTCTTCTAGATCCTGATTTCGTAGGTACGAGGGTGCCTGACGCCTCCCGTTCGGGCTTGTCCTCGGTTTCTTCTTGTTCCCACCAGCCCTGGTAGAAGCGCTACATGTGGCGAGGCTGCGTCAAGCCTCTGGCCTCCTGTCCTGAAAGAGCTGTTCCATTTAAAACAGGGTGCTTTGCCATTTTCATTACAGTCCACATGGAAGCGAACATAAGAAACAAGCCATAACGGCAGTGGAACATAAGCTGTCGTTATAATGTTGCTTCTAAAATGCTTGTTTCAAATACAAGATACAAAGGTTTCGAATTTTATTTGTTTTGCAGAGAACTTTCACTGATTCGAATTCTTCATGCTGGCGAAGATATTGTGCTATTGGTGGAGCATTTATTTGTTATGTTGTTTGCAGAAAATAGTTGGAATAATGTAGGTTCTGCGAGGCTGCATTCTGAGAAACAGTTGAAAAGAAATAATGATGGAATATTACTGTTAAACTTACCTAATACGGAAGTGGGAGATACCAGACTGACGGCATTGAGAAAAGCTCTTATTAAGAAACCTTGTTGCTAAACAGTATTAACGTTCATAATGAAACGGTGTTGTAGGGAATATACATATCCCCTTACAAATATCCATGTTATGTGTGTACGCTCAATGCAGCCTTTTCGCCTAGCTAGTCACTGGCTTGACGCCACGTGTTAGACTAGTTAGTCGGGGAAAGGTTGGGTGTGTTGGGCGTCCCCACTATTGGGTATTTCCTACTGGGAGGGTAGGTGTTTACTTCCTAATGGTTGGGGGGAATTCCCAAGCCCCGCCCACCTGGGGGTCTCTCTAAAATTCCCCACAACACGTTGGTTGTCTATTTTCTGTCTTGCCGAATAGTCGGGTCTCCCCAACTATTCTCTGCGCTCCCCCCGCTTGCAACCCACTCCGCTCCTGCAGGTACGTTGGCCAGCGGGCCTATATTTACTGTGTGTAAGTATTGTACGTCTGTGTTAGCTTAGTGTGCCGGCCTTGCGCCTATATTTTATTCTATAATAAATATTCTTTGTATTTGTTCCAACTAGGGCTAGTTAGGGTTAGTCTAGGTAGCATACGTAGTAATTTATAGATCTATTATCTATTGGCGAGGCTTCCCCAGGACTGGCTCTTCCCAAGCCAGGTGTGTTATCCATTGTGGGCGCAATCCTAGTAGTGGCTTGCACTGTTCATTCGGCATTCCCGCTACATTAGTCCGCCAGGAGAACGAGCCTATTCTGCTCTGATCTTTGATTTGATCTCTTCATCTGAAGAAATAGAACCTTGCGTTCGCCTGGAACTTGATTTCCTGGACTTACCTGGGTTCCGAATCTGAATTTCCTGACCAGATCTGATCTCATCAAGTGAAGAAACAGAACCTTAGCGTTCGTTTGATTTGCGCCATCTACGTATCTACGTGCCTACCTACGATTTTCCCTAGCCTTAAACGGCAAGTCTAAAGCGCCTGGCTTTTCCTGGGGTGTAAGTTTTTGGCCTCATACGTACTTTATTGATTTTTTCTCCCCCCTATAAGTTTTCTGAGCGTGTCAGACACACCAAGCCTTAACGGCCAGTGACCTTTTTTTCAATTCTGTTAGGCCTGTGTTTGTTTTGTTAGGCGGAGTGTGTGTCTAGTGTACGTACGCCCTACATTAGTCTGCTTGTGCTAGGCTGTTTTCTCTCCTTATAATTGAGGTATACGTTGAGATAGTATAGGGACATTTTTCTGGGACTTTAAGATTAGTATAATTTTAAGTAAGGTATAATTTTCTTTAATTTACCGTTATTTTAACTTTTGTAATAATTTTCTTCTCTTGTGTTATTTTAACTGTATTTTCACTTTTTGTACCTGTCTAATTTTATTTTGTCTTTCAGGTTAACTTGTCCCTAATTTTACAATAATTATTCGTTAATTCCTTCGTATACTTTAATTTAAATAATTTTCTTTTTTCAAATTTGGGTACGTACGTATATAACTTACTTGTCGTTTTCCAAGATATTTTCAGCTCAGAAGTACTTTTTGCTATGGAGAATATCACTGAACGTCGGGCATCAAAATGTCCAGGAAAAGGCCTTGCGCCATGACACTACGAATACAAGAAGGCATGGGACTTGTGATTCTACCTGTGTAAGTCGCCCGTCCATGCGACCTAAGTCAAATTCTGTTCACGGGGCGCCCTCCAAACGAGTAAGTAAGGTAAAGGGGCGCCCCCGAGCAGATTCGTTGCCGTCGAAGCAGGTCTTGACGACCGAAATGGTTCATAATGATGAGTTTGGTCCTGGTCCTCCAGTCTTCAAGTTAGAAGATGAAGAAACAGCCCTAGACGGGCAAGAAGCTGCAAACCTGGTTCATTCTGATCCATCCATTGCTCAGTCTTCTGCTCAGGCTGGGCCTAGTCGTCATCATCACGTCATTCTGGAGCGTCCATTACCTCCCCTGACCTGGAACCTGACTGTCGACGAACCTAGTCCATCCGGACCAGGCTTCCAACAGAGCCCCGGGGACCAGACCGTAATTTTTCGTGACGCCCTTATGACCGAAGCGTCAAACTCTTTACGTCTGTCCCCGGAACCTACCTTCCTGTCCGTTGGTAACCTGGACCCGGGTGAACTTTTTGATCAGGGTGGACAATTAGTCCGGGCGGTGTCCCAGAACTCTGGAATGCCGAACCTGGATCTACATTTTTCATTTGATCCATTTCCCGCCGATTTTACCATTACGAACAATTGGACCCCCTCGGGCGAACATCGTTTGTCCTGGGACCCAACTGACTGTGGAGGTCGCTGGTCGACGGTCAACCCACCGGTGGTCCACAACCCGCCCCTTGGCGCTAATTTGGGACCGACAACCCACATTCGTCCGGTCTATGACACTTCGCTGACCGTATCGTACGCACGTCGGCGTACTGGGGAGCACTCTCTCGGTTCCAGCGGCAGATTGGAGCCCCTTTTAAAAACGTCAGAAAAAATGGGAGATATCTATTTCAATTGTAGTTTACTTTTATTCTCTCTGTACTCAAGACAAAATTAAAATAAATATTCTGAAAATTACAAATCTTGAACAAATTTCTGAATGTAAAATCTAATCTAGCCATATATTTTGGCTAAGGGAACTGAAAAGGTAAACATTCAGCTACGTGCTTGTCCTTGTTTAGAACATCGGCTTTTAATTCCTTAGCTTGTCATTATAGAAACCTTAGTATAACTACTTTGTTATTGGAGCTTTCTGAGTAAAATGCAAAAATTGATTTTGCATGGTTGCAATACATAAATTTTCATCCATTAATCATATAAGCCAAAAGTTTTTTTCTCAGGTTTCACAGAAAGTTGAATTAAACAATTTCTCCGCGTTGAATTAAACGAAATTTCTCCTTTTTGGCTAGCTTCACCTGGATTTTGAAATTTTAAATGATGTTTATTCAAAATATTTTTTAAAATCCCCTTGTCATTTTTTGTTCCATCCGTATTTTCTAATATATAATTCTGTTGATCTCCGTACTAAATTAATTACTAAACAAACATGCAATAAATTTAGTCCGTGCTATTTAAACAATTAAAACTATCAAATTTAAGCTAAAACTGACATTTGATCATACAACGGTAATTCTGAAATAGCGTAAGTCTACGCCAACGCTTCAATGATTTCATAGCATTAGGTATCTTCTACCAGCATTATAGATAGTTAAATTTGAAAAGTGTCGGCGGACTTGTGCTATCTTATCTGATTTTAAGTATATATTACGTATTTTTATTTTATAATAATGTATTAATATTCATAACAACGATTCATTAGACATTATTATTAGTATAAATACTAAACATTCTAAGTAATGCAATAGCGCCGCAGGCGAAAATTTTTGAATAAATAATATTCTGGTTAAAAAAGAATCGCAGTTTTTCCAAAAGTTTTAAACAAGTTTGACAAATTTTAATAAAATTTTGCTTTCGATAACAGGCTAAAATTGGTTCCGGTTCCGGTACGTTTTCAAAAACCGGAACCGGAACCGGAACCGGAACCAAAAAGTACCGGAACCGGAACCGGAATTCCGGTCGATCCCTAATATATATATATATAAACAGCGGGTATATAATGTCACATATACAAATATGAAGCTCAGGACTGCGGCTTATGTAAGCCTTTCTATTTCTCCAGCCAACCCAGCTGTCTATCCTTAACTGGTCGGTAAATGGGTACCACTATTGTGGGAAGGTAACAGGAGTCCGTGTAGGGCTTAAAGCCTTGAAGGGCCGGCCCCCCCTCCACGGATGTAGTCATCATTTGAGGTGACACTCCTGGCTCTACGGCTGTGTATCCGGGGATGAGCACCGGCACCCCTTGACCCTGAAGCAGGGATGGAGATATTCTCCAGGGGTTACCTTTTTTTTCTAATTTATGCCTTTTAACAGATGCAACTTTACAGCCACATCGGTGAAAAAGGCGGAAGCTAGCTGAGATATGGCAAACGAATCCTGCTTTTATTCTAGTTTATTTCAGATTTAATGCACTGGCTCCACTACTGTCGAAGTTGCCGGTCGAGGACATATTCCGTACAGTTATGTGCCAAGCCAATTTTGTTCGTTTTCGCCATCGCATTTTGTCAGAGTTCTGTTTGCCTTGCTCAGTGTATAGATCGTCCCTATTTTCATTACCAGTGTGGACAGCTGAACCCGACTGACATGTTTTGCACAATGTCTTCAGGCTATCGAAACAGTTGTCCCGTCACATGTGGTCTGTGCTCGCCGACTGTCGACTCTGGGCCTGAAATTAATCCTTTGAAAGAATTTCAGCCGCCACCACCACCAAACTTCAGCTCTGTCCCCTTAGCTCAAAATCCTCTACTGCCACCACAGCAGCCAGAAGAACCACCGTTCTTTCCGCCACCTCAGTCGCAGTTTCCGCCCATTCCTCTTTTAGCCACCGGTGTGGGTGGGCCCAGCGATTCTGGTGGCCTGTTTGCTCCAGCTCCCCACCATTTTGGTTTGCCATCGGTGCCTCTGCCCCTCCCACAGGACCTGGGTTCACATCAGCACACCAGACGGATTATAGACCATACAGACGTTCAACGACCTCCCTTCGGTATCAGTAGTAGTATTACTGAACGAGAGGCCCTGACTCGCATTCACTCCTGCTGTCAGGCGACAGGGCTGACGCCCAGCTGTCTTCCGCTCTGTCGCTACGACACCAGTCGTGAGCAGATCGTTCAGTCGGCTCTGGACGGTGCCTGTCAGTTTGAGGATGCCCGGATATGGCTGGCCTGTGCTGCCGATGGCAACGACAATCAGGCCTGCTGTCGTGAGGCTGGCGTGCCAGCTGGCTGTCATGAATTCTGTCGCGGTGGTTTCTTTCTGGCCAGCTTCCCACAGACTCTGGAATGTCTCAATGGCCGTTTGGCTCCGATCCTACGCTGCCACAGAGAAAATCTAGGCGTTGAACGACGGACTTAGTTGCTGGAAAATGCAAGGTGCATAATGCTGTGCAGATGATAAGTTACCTGCATGTTATTGTAATGCGTACGCATGCATGAATGGGTTGGGAGCTGGCATTTTTAAGTTGTCGTTTAGTTGGGGCCCCCACGTTAACAAGGGGGGGACGGACCTCAAAAAATTGGAGTTTAGGTACAAGGGCTAGCAAAATATATAGTGTCAGGAATTTCATATAATTTTTTAATTTAATGCAGTACCGCTGCCTCAGTTTGACACTTTAATTATAATATGCTAATTCTAGGTGTATTTATCTCTTTATGGTTTGCAGGGTATTTTTTAGGGATTTTTCTGGGTCGCAGTGGGAGACGTTTTTGCAGATTTAAGCCGAAAATTGGTATTTTTGGCGTATTTTGCAGGTACAAACGCCAATAGTTCTCAAAAATGATTTCGGATTTCGGCTAAAAAATAGCAATTTTTAATGAAAAGTCTCATTTGAGGCCGGAAAAGTTTGAAAATTTGCCTATTTTTGGCAAAAATTTTGGCTCCCAAATATTCTGGGAGGAAGAAGCAAAAATTTCAGGGGGAGAGGGTGATTTCAGGGGGAAAGGCATTTTTTCGGGTAGGTCAATATTAATTATGAAGTAAAAAATATATATTATACACGTTCTTAGTGCTTCATGCATTTAGTGTTAACTTGTAAGTGCAACAAAATTGCAAACTTTTTCACGTCAGTGTCAGTGTGGTATTGGAATTAAATTAGATAGAATTGCACTTTACTGGGCTTTTTTACTGGGGGGTGGGGGGCGCGCCCCCCACTTTTTGGGTTCCCCCCCGACTCGACCCCCCCACTCGGCCCCACCCCCACTTTTTTGGGCTTCCCCCCCACTCACCATAAGGTGCCCAGAAAATGCCAAATTTTAAGGATTTTTGGTCAAAATTTTTAAAAATTTTTTCGTCAAAAGTCGTCTATTTTCGTACTCAAACTCAATTTTTGAGCACTTTTAAGCACAGTGATAGCAGTATATGTAGAAAACAAGTGGTTGCAATTAATTTTTGAAGTTTGAGAACAGCCAAATTGGCCTGTTTTGCAACGTCGAAATTGGGCGTCAGCAACTTTGATGAAATGTTTGAAAAATTTGATGAAATGATGAAAATTAAAAATTCTACTTCCTACAAATCACAGCTTATGCCAAGACATTTCGAACGATACCAATTGATCCTGATTATATGTGCCCGATTTCGAGATTACTCTCGCGCCGAAATCAGAATCTTTAGCAAATTTTAGGAAATTCGAGTTTTTTGACAAATCACATAGAGCTATGGCAACACAGACCTATAAAATGCTAGATTATCTATTTGCGCACCCTTAATATTGATGTCGTTAGGTAAAGTTTGGGTACAGATGGTGCAGGTTAGTATAACCGGTTGGTCGCTGGGGTCAAATATGAGGGCATTGACCACCATAATCTCAAAAATAGCGATTTTCAAAATTTTGGAAATATGTTAAACATTTTTCTTCTTGGACCATTGCCTGCAAATGTGCCGAATTTAGGTTATCAGCAGTTAAATGATTGTCGTGGTCAAGACTTTCCAGCGCCGGTGCTACTCCCTAAAATCATTAAATATACATATAAAGCCATAAAGTTGACTTTCCTCATTAAAAGCCTGGGTTTACTTTACTGGAGGGGGGGGGGAGCGGGGGGCGCTTCCCACTTTTCGGGACCCTCCCTCCCCACTCGACCTGTCTCACCCCTTCTTCGGCCCCACCCCCACTTTTTTGGGCTTACCCCCAATCACTATAAGGTGCCCAGAAAATGCCAAATTTAGGGATTTTTGTTCAAAAATTTCAACAATTTTCCTGCTTCGCTGCAATTTTTTTGTCATAAATCGTCTATTTTGGTGCTCAAACTCACTTTTTGAGCACTTTTAGGCATAGTGATAGCAGTATATGTAGAAAACAGGCTATTTTACTGCATTTTTAGCGATTTTAGACCACTTTAGATCCCCCCCCCCACTTTTGGGCCCCCCCACTAGTGGGGGGGTGCTCCCCCCACTCTCCCCTCCCCGCCCCCACTTTTTCTCGCCTAGAAAAAGCCCTGCTTCACTCATGCATGTAACAGGGTACGTAATGGATGTCGTATAAAGTGGTGAACTGTGGCATTATTTTATTTATTGTATTTTGTTCAGTTTAAACATATCTATGTTGTTCTAGGCGAAAATAGTGCGAAGGTGGATTCCCATATTAAAGTGGTCAAAAAATGCAGTTCTGCTAAGCTGTTTCTACGTAACTGCTATATATAACTAGGTTAAAATATTCAAAAACTCAGTTCTAGATCCAAATTAGACGATCTTAGACTAAAAATTCCGGCCCGCCGGATAATCTTTAAAAATTTTGATCAACACCCATATATAAACATTTGTCATATTCCGGACACCGTTAGTGGGTGGGCGGGAAGTTGTAAGAAAGCGCTAGTAGCCAAATCGATCCTCTATAATAAGGATGTGTAATGTCTATAGTAGGCTTTGCACTACAGTGAAGTCCCATATTGATATTTGAGACACAGTGCTATGATTGTGGAAGACGTTAACTCATTCACATAGCTTATATATTTATTTTTTTGTAATCGTGACTGTTTTCATAATGATACTTGCAGTTTGCGGCTGTGAATTTTACGCTGTGATTATTTATTATGCTTCTGTCGATTTGTTTCAGAGGACGTCTATGGGGAGGCCCCCCAGTAGAATAAACCCAGTTATGACCCTGTTTTAGAGGACACAACAGTTTCAGCTAATTTAGGTCCAAATATTGCCGTTTTCAAAAAATATATGGTTCTCCTATTCGATACACTTTTTCTGCCGTTAATATTAAGTGCTGAAGTAAAGATTAATTCTATGATGATTTTGTTCAAATGTATAAGTTCTTCAGCTTCTGTTTGGTTTTGTTCTCTCCGTTATCCCGAAATTAGGAACATAAGATAGTTTGTGTGAAAAAACAGCTTGTGAAAATTTTCCGCTTTTTGTTGATTTAAATTTGATTTGTAGATGCTGCCCTTGTCTTTCCTTAATACATTTAAATTTTTTCAGTCACGCCTTTTTCACCAGTGTTTTTTGCTTGGACACTTTTGTGCTGTTCTGCGCACTGCTCCAAATTTTTTTGCGCAATTTGCTAAAAAAGTGCGCATAGCGGAACATGCTTTAATTTTGCATAAAATTATTGTTTTTGGACCTATAGATAACTGTGTGACCTTTCTGTCACCTTCAGGCTGTGTCTACACATGAGAAGATGAAACTTAAATGGCAGAAAGGGTGTCTAAGCTAGTGTACGTAACTCTGTATCTGGGGTCTGGGGGAACCTGCTCCCCAGAACCTGAAGAGTCTTACTAGCAGAAATTCCACTACGGCAACCTTTAACAGTTTGATTTATATTGAAGCTAATTGAATATAAATCAACTAACTTCTTTGAATTTAGTGAAATGATGAGACCTTTTTTGGAATTGTCTATTTTCAAGCCAAAATTATGGACGGTATATACAAATTTTCTCACCTCACTGCTTTTTACGAAAACAAACAAGTAAACGATAGTCTGAAATCTCTTTTCATCGAATAAGATTTTAGAAAAAAGGTTCTCGTCTTGGACTTGCATACTAATTTTCAGGGCTCGGCCCAGAGCGTCTCTATTTAAATGCTTTTTCGAACCGTAAGCGGGTTGTGACAGCACAGATAAAACACAAAGCTAACAGTCATATAACCTCCTGTTGAAGTTTATATTAACGGACATTTATTCATATATTGCCAAACGAACATTAAAAGTTGGCAGTCAGTTATGTACTTCATATTAAATATGCATTAAGAGTTTCGCATCCGAGTTCGATTAGGTAACTTACAGGTTAACCACGGGTGTTCTTATGTGCTAACATGTTTAGTAAATGTTAGGTTCTAACCTAAAGATAAAACAGTAGGTATATACCGAAGCAATTACGGGGGTCTCCCCCTGAAAAAAGATTTTTTTGAAATTGAGAGCCAGCAGAAATGTTTCTGAGCATTTTGAGCGTCTAATTTTTGTTAACTTTTCTTTTTGTCGCTCGCAACAAGTGCGCACGGTACGCACAAACCCAAAATTTTGTGCTCATTTCAGAAAAAAGTGTCACTGCGCACTTTTTTGAGTAAAAACACTGTTTTTTACATTTAGATTTTGTAGCTGTTTACTCTTTTCTCCGCGCATAGAAGTGGCTAAATATCGTTCTCTAAGCATATCAGTAGTCAATAATGTAGAAGCCTAAATAATGAGATAGACTTTCAGTCCATGTGGGAGAAATTGTTTTCTTCCTTTGCTCCCTCAATTTTTGCCTTTGCTTTCTATATCATGCATTTGTATACTGTGTTTATAAATTGCATTTTTGTATTGCTTTTCTGTCTGAATAAAGACGTTTTTCCGTGGTTGCCTATTATTTTTGACAGACGTCGGTGATTTACACATTTTATGGTTGTCCCTACGTGAGTGCTTATTTAGATAAATATATGATATCTGTGTGATTATTTTAGATTATGCTTAAATTGCGAAATACACTGTTAAACACTGCAACACATATGTGACGCTCTATTTCTTTCGAATAGGGACTATGGTAGCGTCGAGGATTGCGTGAAAACTTTTGAAAGTAACTGTTCGCTATTTTGTTGAAAAAGTGTTGACAAAACAAACACAGACGTAGGCTGCTGAATTTACAAAATCTATTTGGACTTTTTGCAACCTACAAACGGGTCAGCAGTTTTTTAAACTAGTTGCTTAGCTAATAGTGTCATGGTCAGAGATTAGACGGCATTTGATGGAGAAAGAGAAATCCCAGCGAGGACTGTATATATGTTAGAGATGCACCGGGCCGGGGCCCTCATGGTGGCCGGGGCCTGGAAATTGTGGGTCCAAATTGAAAATTTCAAAGTTTTGTAATTTTTGTGTTACAAAACGTTACTTGTTGTTTTCATTCAAATTGGTGAGAAAACAGGATTTGTAATACTTTGACCGTGACCTATTTTTTAATTTCAAAATTTTGGTCTGTCAACAATTTACAAAATTTCGCTAATTTTTTGGCCTCTGTCAGGACCGGGACCAAAAGGTTGGTCTTTCAAAGTACTGGACTTGGCCAAAAACTGATCTCTAGTGTGTAAATAATAGGTACTGGAAACGCATTTCCCCAGTTATGGAGCTGTTCGTTTTACGCAAAATTTCAGTTGTTTTGGTAGAGTTTTGGTGATAGTTGCCAACTAGGTTTTTTTGTCAAAAATAGCGTCGTCTGTAGAAATGAACAATAGTTTCGACGATGTCAAAATAAAATTAACGAAAGAATGACCAAGCCAAAATGTGGAAGTAGCCCTCAAATTTAACAAGAATGCAAAGTTTCAGGGAAAACAGAAAAAAGGCACGTCAACAAAATTTATTAAGGAATTGACCAATTCTAAAACTTTTTGTCACAAATGTAAACTGTTGCTAGTACTAAAAATAAAAGTACCCCAGCTTTTTACCAATTATTAGGCTCTCTTAGGGATAATGTGGCTACATTTCGAGGGTTTTGGTTTTCTGGTTAGTGTGCTAGCTCATTTTTTGTCTAGAGATATCTAACCTTTATTTTTAGACCTAACAAGCTAACTAAGTGCAGTAATGTGGGATCCAAAAATTTTTTGCCACCGATTTTGCCTTGGCCGAAAAGTTGCTTATATTGGTTCTCTGACCTGCTAAATCCGAATACCAAATCCGTTTTTCGACATGACGCTTCTTTCGTTCAGAATTTGCCTACAACTGACCTTTTTGGGGCAAGCTACACCCATCGTTCGAGAAAGCAATTTAGCATTTCTTGGCCGAGGCTTAGTAGCCTCACTTTCTGCACATCTTGGTACACTCATTCATTGGCTTGTAATTTACAAAAGTTCAGAGATTCAGCCAAAGCACTATGGAGTCATTGACTGACGTCTTCGAAATGTCACCAAGTAACAGCAATAACATTGGTAACTTAATCTAGCACTGTGAACTAGAGACCTTCACGGGCCGAAGTTTTCAGACCCGGCCCGGCCCGGCCCGTGAAAACTTTGTGTCGGCCCGGCCCGCTCCAAAAAATTTCGGCCTCGGCCCGGCCCGCTCCAACTCAGGCCCGGCCCGGCCCGCAAGTTTAAAACTGTAGTCAACTTTTTTGGTATGCAAAAACAGCTTAACATTGACATTTTTCGTCAAGTTTTTGTATTATATGATTTCGGCGCACTCGTCCTTTCTCCCCAACATCTTGGCTTCAAGTTATGGTAATTTTAAAACACTTAGCAAACAAATTGAACCACTTACAACCCTTTGACGAACGAATTTGAAGTCAAGCAAGTCCAAGAGTTTTCGTTCAAAATTAAATTATTATTGGCGTAAAAGAGTATTATTGTTATTATTATTAGGGGTATTATTATCTTAAAAGAAGTATATACGAGCCTATTTAGAAACTTAAAACTTCACAACTATTATCAACAAAACCATGAAAAGCAATCAATAATTATATATATAGTATCCGAAAAATGTAAAAGATTAAGTCGTCATTTAAAATGATAAAAGACCTCAAATATTTCTGCATGTGGTTGGAGAACTTTTAGCAATTATATATTATTAAAAGGCAATAAATATAGAGGAAATGTAGCGAATCATGGTCTGCCCGGCCCGGCCCGCTCGACGTTGGGCCCGGCCCGGCCCGTGGGCCGGGCGGGCCGGGCCGACGGGCCTGAGTGAAGGTCTCTACTGTGATCACGTAATTTTCACATATGTTGACACAGATATAGTGCATTTCCACGGTATCAAAGCACTATATGACATGTGAGAAATACGAAGTTGAGACATGTGAGAAACAAAGTTTGGGTACCATAGCTTGCACTTAGCTTTCAGGGTGCAAGAAAGTTTGTATGCTTGTCATATCGAGATTTGGAACCGACTGCACCAACTTCTGAAGGCTCTACAGGACTACGCTTGGTGGAATTCTTTCAAATTTTAAACTATTTTGCACCAAACCTAATCCTATTATGTGGCAAAAGACTAGCTAGCTTTTAACATAGTACTTGTAGTGAAATTCGTTGCCACTCTTAAGTATTGAATTGCGCTGCTTCACCCGAGACGTAATGTAATGGCAATGTGGAGCAAAGGTACACATCGTGTCGAATGTCACACTCAGAATCTCGGGCCTTAGTTCCAGAGGGAGCGTATCATTTCGGATCCTGACCAGGGGGTGTATTTAGGGTTGCCTGTTTAGTGTGAGGTGTGAGGAGACGTTCTGTAGGGCGTTTCATAAAGAGCTCCTAAGATCTTATCTTTTCTGTTCTCTTATGAGCAATTTATGAGCGGGTACTAAACCGGAGACCTCTGATGTATTATCTTGTGTGTTATGTTGGCTCCAATGTAAAATATAGGTAAAAGTATGTATCCCCTCTCATCGAGTTGGACACAGTATATATAGCTTCGCAAACCTACATTGTTTTCAGCGTGGGTGAGTTAGCTGAGCTGAGTGAATCCATCGCATGCTCAAAATAAGTTGTTTGAAAATAATACCAAACAATAGACCGTATCCTTTAGAACAAATAAGGAAAATTATAGAAGAATTTATTCTGAATCGTTACCGTCGCTCTTAATTGTATTACCAATAAAGGGCACTTTAGGAAATCGGTATGAAAAGCACAGTTTCTTTTTAAAGATGAATAGACTGTCCATATCTGACATATATACTTTCTAAGCACCGCGTCCCAGCATTGGTCCGTCCGAAATTGCAATTAATTTTTTAATTAATTTTTGAAGTTTGAGAACAGCCAAATTGGCCTGTTTTGCAACGTCGAAATTGGGCGTCAGCAACTTTGATGAAATGTTCTGAAAGCAGTAAGGCCTAATTAAAAATTCTACTTCCTACAAATCACAGCTTATGCCAACACATTTCGAACGATACCAATTGATCCTGATTATATGTGCCCGATTTCGAGATTACTCTCGCGCCGAAATCTGAATCTTTAGCAAATTTAATTCGAGTTTTTTAGCAAATCACGTTGAGCTATGGCACCACAGACCTATAAAGTGCTAGATTATCTATTTGCGCACCATTATTGATGACGTTAGGTAAAGCTTGGGTACAGATGGTGCAGGTTAGTATAACCGGTTGGTCGCTTTGGTCAAATATGAGGGCATTGACCACCATAATCTCAAAAATAGCGATTTTCAAAATTTTGGAAATATGTTAAATTTTATATCAATCGAAAGCCCTCATTGCCGGGAACATTTTCTTCGTGGACCATTGCCTGCAAATGTGCCGAATTTAGGTTATCAGCAGTTAAATGATTGTCGTGGTCAAGACTTTCCAGCGCCGGTGCTACTCCCTAAAATCATTAAATATACATATAAAGCCATAAAGTTGACTTTACTCATTAAAAGCCTGGGTTTGGTTTACTGGGGGGGGGGGAGGGCGCCCCCCACTTTTCTGGACCGTCCCTCTCACCCCCCCCCTCGGCCGCACCCCCACTTTTTTGGGCTTCCCCCTCAATCACTATAAGGTGTTCAGAAATTGCCAAATTTTAAGGATTTTTGGTCAAAAATTGCAACAATTTTCCTGCTTCGCCGGAATTTTTTTGTCACAAATCGTCTATTTTGGTGCTCAAACTCAATTTCTGAGCACTTTTTAGCATAGTTATAGAAGTATATGTAGAAAACCCTGCTATTTTTTACTGTATTTTTGGCATTTTTAGACCATTTTATTCCCACCTTTTTGGACCTCCCCCACCACTAGTGGCTGGGTTTATTTTAGGCGGAAAAAGTGGGGGTGGGGAGAGTGGGGGGAGGTCCAAAAGTGGGGGGCAATAAAATGGCCTAAAAATGCCAAAAATACAGTAAAAAATAGCCTGTTTTCTACAGATATATATACTGCGATAGCTGTGCTAAAAAGTGCTCAGAAATTGGGTTTGAGTACCAAAATAGACGATTTTTTAGCAAAAAATTCCGACGAAGCCGGAAAAGTTTTGATAATTTTGACCAAAAATACTTAAAATTTGGCATTTTCTGGGCACCTTATAGTGAGTGGGGGAAGCCCAAAAATGTGTGGGGGGAACCCGAAAAGTGGGGGGGCCCCCGACTCCCCCCAATAAAGTAAACAAGAGTGGGGGGCTTCCCCCACTCTTCCCACCCCACTTTTTCGCCTATAATAAACCCAGAAAGCTACCCTAAATTCTTTCTCTACATCAGTTATCAAAGATACAACCGAATGAAGCTCCATTCTCAAGGATATTCAGGTGTAAATTGCCTTTATTTGCTG
>JASAND010027915.1:0-55029 GCA_030248195.1 Trissonchulus latispiculum
CCGTATCAAGAAGTGCTCGAGTAGGGAAGTTTTCAATCTGCAGTGCTATATGGGTTAGAGCCGCAAGTGGCGGTGAATCTGTTCTGATTGATCCCACATGGTGTCCAAGATCTGGAAATGGTGGGGCTACGGAAGCCTCCATATTGGACATGTCATATGCCTGGAGAGGGCGAAAACTCGTTGATTCCCTTCTTGGTGTTGGTAAGGGTTGCATTTCAGAAAGTGGGATACTTATTGGTGAAGCGGCTCGCCGATGTCTGTGCGGAACAGCAGGTGCTTCAGGTAGTAGGTCGCTGATCAAGGGAATTTCGCTAGGGTCATCCATACTCAAGCGACCTGATTCTGGATCGTACATTCCTTGAATCGTTCCAGCAGCAGAGCCTGCAGAAAGTTCTCTAGCTTTCCGCATCGTAGCGGATCGTGCACGTGCTGCTGTCTGAGTTAGACCATTGAAGCCACTCTGACACGCCGTCAACAGACGGGAGACATGCAGATAGGCAATGAAATTAGTTCCATTGGGAAAACAGTGAGCAAGTAGGAAACCAAGAGTGACATAGAAGCAGCAAAGAAAAGTCCATATCTGGAACCAGTTGTATGACAATCCGTACAGGAATCCAAAGTAGCCTTCTCCCATGATCTGTGATATGAAGTTTTTGGCTCCGGATTCAACTGATTTATTGTTTGCGGTTTTCATCCCAAGTGAGTCTAGGATCTTCCTCTGATAATCCAATTCTCCAAACAACTCGTTGAGTGTGATTTGCGTCTGCAAATCAGACCAGTTGTACATGACAATTTGGTGGAAAATGGTAGGCTCCAAAGTCCATGAGGACGTGTAGTTCCAATCGAAGATCCGTAATTCCGGAATATCATGGAGTTCCACATAGGTTCCATCCGGCCTGTATAACAAGGTTTTATTTTGGAGTCGAAATGGGATTTCCTGACTATGACTGCATTCAGCAGGAAGACCATGAGTTTGGACTATATTAGTGACTACGTCCATGTAGCCAATATGCTCCTCGCCATGGTAGCGGAATTTGATCGGGATCTCCTTAGTGCATGCACCATTCATGGGTGCCAACCAGTAATTTCCTGGTTTGATCACTTGGCAGGGCCAAACTTCTACGGCCATGCCTCCTGCTCTGGCATAGACATCAGAGCGCTGCAGGACAGCACGGACTGCTAACGTTGGGTTAGCTAGCAGGTCGGCTTTGAGTATCTCCATTGTATTGGCTGCCATTTTACAGACAGCACCAAGGGCATGCGAAAACGCAAAGCGGATGTTTTGACTTTCTTTGAAAGTTACCGCCTGCAGGGATGAAGCCAAAATGTCAGTAGTGACAATACCATTCTTTTCAGCCCAGTTTCGCAAGATTGGTTTGTCCAGTGTAGATAAGTACTTCTGTAGAGTAGCTTCTGCTCGGGCTACAGTAGCATTTATGGGAGCATCTGTGCTTTGACGCTTCTGTCGCGTTTTACGTCTACGCACCCAATAGAGCCGTTGGCCCAAGATACGGAATGGAATTCCTTGGTCACTGACGAGCAAATCCTTGCCTTCACAGTCTGAGGTGGCCCATCCATTCCGGAAGGTGAGTGCCATGTTTCCATCTTCTGATAACCAATTTTCATCCCATTGGTGACCAGCGAATGGTTTCCAAGGCAGAAATTCACAGCTCTCTTCCCTACTGACATCCCAAAGCAGATGGGTACCATCTCGCAGCTGACAACTGCCTGAGCTGTAATCACAATGGCTCACGTCACCTGCAGTGCTTTCCATGGTGTTGGAGTGGTGTCGTTTATAGACATAGGCTTCATGGAGGTAGCAATTCGTGACCTCAAAATGCCTCCATTTACAGCAGTAGATTCCTCCTCCTGGATACCACCACTCGAGATTATGTCCCGTCTCGTAGAGATCACCCATTTTAAGCAGTGGGCCTTCGGAACACTTTCTCCATTCTTTCATACTGTAGCACTCGTCAGCGTCGACCTGCACGTTTTCCTTCTTGTCTTCCTCCAAATGATGATCTCCGAAGAAGTATGTCATGACTTCCTTGGACTGCTTCACTTTGGTGCACTTATAGGCACGGGACTTATACTGGACGTAGTTTCGCTTATAAATAAGCACATCCGTGGACAATGGCTGAGATTCTGGATTGGTGAAGGAAACTTCACACTGAAGAGGTTCAGGCAGTCTCCAAAACGTTTTGCCCTCATCTGAAAGGCAGAGCATTGGATGATCAGGTGCGATCAGTGCGTTTTCGCCTTTCACTGCACCAAACAGCAGACTGAGCAACAAGAGAAAACCAGTGATACTCGCCAGACATCGTTTAGGCGAGGTTGACGACGCGACAGGCTTCATCACCCATTCATCGCAACTTGTGGTAGGTGCTGTCGTCGCACAGTTCAGGGAGGCTGGAGAATGATCTGTCAACTGCGCTACCAACCGCTGATTTTGTTCTGAAAGAATCTGGTTCATCTCGCGTTCTTGTGCTAGATCATTCATCAAGTTTCGTTCTCGGTTAGCCCACTGTGTCGATCGGTCTCCGGTTTCGGTTTCCAATGGCATTCTGACGTTGATTGCATTGATTCGTCGACGAGCGCCCATATTCTGTGATGGCTGTGGCGGTCTCAGAAGTCCGGGACGGTTCACTGGACCATTCGAGGACAAATATCTTCCGGCGGGTTGAAATCCGCTATTTCCATTGCGGGGATTTTGCAACTGCTGTGTCTGTGCTTGTCTTTGCCGGCATGCTGCAGCATAGTGGCCTGGTCGGCCACAATATTGACAAATTGGTCGGGAATCAGTCGTGAATCTCCAGGGCTGTTCTTCTCTGCGGGAGTCTCTACCACCGTCTCGCTGAGAATTGTTACGAGTGCTGTGGACATCACGAGCAAGATTTCTGACTTGTTCTTGCAGCTGTTCAAGGGACTTTTGAAGAGAAGAGGTGGCACTGGTAGTGTGATCAGCTGGTGCCGCCGCAAAAGGCACAGCTGCAGCAAGGGATCCAATCGAGACTGGCCGCGGAGGTGCCATCAGAGGAGTAGCCGCCGATTGTGGGTGTAGGTTCTCCAATGCTTCCAGTTGTTGCGCCTTCTGTACGGCTTCCTGAAATCCTGTAGGATTCAAAGGGAACAAGGCTCGCTGATAATAGGGGTGCAAATTGTGCAAAAAACTGCGGAACAGCAGTGTATCTTTTGCATCAGGAGCCATATTTGGGTAGCCGTCGTCGGCCAATTTCTGAAGTTGCCAGGCAAAATCTGCGATGCACTCATTAGGACGCTGCTGTCTGGAGACCAAGCTAAGGCTGGCCAAAATCTGCGCTTCTTTTCTTTCCAAGGCATTGATGAGAGCATCCTTCAGTTGTGGGTAATCCGCTTTAATCGCGGGATCTAGCTGAGCCAACTTTTTCTGGGCTTGTTCCCGGAAGTAGACGGGTACCAGTCTGGCTTTCGTGGCATCATCATATTGCTGTGCTTCTGCAACCACTTCGAAGATCGAGAACCAATTCTTGATGTTCTCAGATGGACTGCCGTAGAATAACGGAATAGCATTCTTTGGAAGATCTAATCGATCTGTCTGACCTCCAGGCATGGCAATTCCGTGATTAGCTAACTGATTTACGGTGGCTTGGAGGTTCTGAACTTGTTGTACTGGATTTTGTTGTTGGAGGGTAGAGATGAACTGCGGGTCTATACTGTCGACACCGGTTCGAACAGTGAGAAGGTCTTGTCTAACCTGGCTGAGGTTCTGATCAAGTTCAGTCCGTAGGGTGGCAACGTCCTTCAATAGACCAGTGACGTTGTGGTTGAGGCTGTTTAGGTTAGTGCGATCCTGATGAATTTGGTAGGCTTGGTTTCTGATTTGATCCTGGAGTTCTTCAGGAGTTAGCAGTCGTCTCGGCAATCCTTGGCTTGAGGACTCGGGGGTGGCAGATGAGCTTGCAGCCGTTGAAAGGGACGGTGCACCAGTTGAACCGGCGGCAGCTTGAGTGGCTTGGGCAGCTGCGAAGGTTTTGCGGGTTTGAGGCGGGCTCCGTTGGGTCATGCAGTGAGAATCCTGATGATCCCACCGCTGCCACCAAGTGTAACGTGGCGAAGTGGTGTCTGAGGTAGCGTAGAGTTAGACAGTTTATTAATACGGCAAGGTACCTCACTTAAGAGGGAGAAATGCACTAGATGACAGGAGTATAAACAGTTATAACTAATAGTAACCTCACTTAAGAGGAGTAATGCAAATCAGTTAACTGGGGCATAACAAACGTGTAAGAAATGTAGGGGGTGGGGTGAAATTAAAAGAATAATTTATGAAACCAAAGTTGACAGTTTAGATGCAAAATAACTATTTGAAATTACACTTTAAAAGGATGTTTAAACTACAGTGTAACAAGTTTGAAATTTTGTTTAGAAGCTACTTTTGGAATGCTACACATTTCTGCTTTTACAACCTTTCAGCTATCTCCAGTGTTTCAGTATATATAAGCAAAAAACTATTTTGAGGGTCATTTTTTCAAAAATACTGCCAAATCTTAAAGGCAATTTTGGTCCATTTATGCTCAATCGATACAGCGTTCAAATGCATATTTTATGAATGCCTATTAGCCGGACTTCATTGCTTTAAGCTAGAGATTTGGCCGAAAAGCCATTTTGGCAAAACTGCGATTATTTTGTTTTGAACCTGGATTTCTCAAAAACTATTTGGCAGAGTCGAAATTCGTGCTTATGCGTGTAGTAGATTGAGCAACTGAAATGAAATACTGAAAATATGTGTTTTCCATAGTTTTGTGCTTCTGCTTAGTTTGGTTACTTTTGCCAGTATAATGAGTTAAGCTAGTACGAATACTATAATTGGCGCACTGTAATAGAAATGGCAACCTTAATCGGACAATTTCCATATTGAATCTGAAAGATGGTCTTCTTATGTAGACCGCATGGAACAATTTTTCCTTGCTAATGGAATTGAAGATGACCTAAAGAAGCGAGCTGTATTTTTGACCACGATTGGATCACCTACTTACAGCATTCTGGAGGATTTGGTAGCTCCTTCCAAACCAAGTGAAAAAGAGTTTGGTCAGCTCGTGGAGACGTTAAAGAGACATTTCGAACCTACCCCCCTTCGAGCGGCGGAAAGATTCTATACCCGACGTCAGTTAGATGGAGAATCCGTATCACAGTTTTTAACTGAACTCCGAAAGCTTGCGGTCCATTGTCATTTTGGTGAATTTCTGGAACAAGTCTTGTGTGACATTTTTGTCGTCGGACTTAACAATACAAACATTATGAAACGGCTTATCGCTGAACAGGATTTGAACCTCCAACGTGCTTTTGATTTGGCCTCCACTATGGAAATGTCCGAAGCAAGTTCCCACCAAATTGACTCCGAGAGAAGAAACATTGACGTTAATCAAGTCCAGAAAGCTTCAAAGGCGAGTTCGTCTAGCAATACTGCGTGTTACAGATGTTCTGGGCGAAATCACTTGGCAAATCAGTGCCACTTCAAAAATGCCATGTGCCATATATGTTCAAAGCAAGGACATATTGCAAAGGCATGCAGAAACAAGAATATCAAGTCGAAGTTAACGAAGTCTCGACCACTGATACGAAAGAAAAGCTATTTCGTGGATGAATCCGACCATGATTCGAACGAAGATGAAGATGGAAAGCTATACTACGTCTACTCACTGGATTCCCACAACAAACCTTATGCCGTCACCATGACTCTAAACAAAGCAAAGATACCTATGCAAATCGATACTGGCGCTGGCATATCAGTCTTACCCAAATACATTCAGGAGAAAGCTCTTCCAAATTTAAAAATTTTTGTACAACTGGTCTTCAGCTTAAAGGATACAATGGAAACAACATTCCTGTATTGGGAAAAGCCGATGTTTTAGTAAACCATGAAGACCGTTCTTACAAGCTTCCCATTGTCGTCGTAAACGCTAAAGGTCCGGCCTTACTCGGAAGAGATTGGTTGCAGCATCTTCAGCTAAACTGGAACACTTTGTTTCAAGTAAACAAAGAAGGAAATCCCCAACCAATCTAGTTAAAGAGATTACTGGACACTTTTTCTGACATTTTTGACAGTAAACTGGGAACAATGGCCGGTACCCCTGTCCACTTGAGGTTAAAAAAGGGTGCCCAGCCTAAGTTCTTCAAAGCTAGACCAGTGCCCTACGCATTGAAAGAAAAAGTTGAAGAATCCTTGAAAAAAGACGAAGATCAAGGAGTTATAGAGAAAATCGATTATGCAGAATGGGCGGCGCCCATAGTCGCCGTACCAAAGCCAGATGGCACAATTAGAGTGTGCGCCGACTTTAAAGTGACAATTAACCAGGCAATAGACGTTGATCAATTCCCGATCCCACAACCAGAGGAGCTGTTCAACAAGATCCTGAAGGCAAAGTACTTCACTAAATTGGACATGGCGAAGGCCTACAATCAAATGGCCCTGGACAAAGAAAGCCAGGATATTTGCGTGATCAACACAAACAAAGGTTTGTGTAAATACAAAAAGCTACCATTTGGAGTGTCGTCGGCGCCAGCTATTTTCAACAAAAAGATGAATCTGAAATTCTTTCCGGATGTCCAAAAACAGCTTGGTTTTTCGATGATATAGTCGTCGTCGGCCAAAGCTTACAAGAGCATCTGGAAAATCTAGAAAACGTGTTCAGCAGATTGCGGAAACACAACGCCCGTGTGAATTTGAAGAAATGCCAATTTCTGCAGGTACAGATCGAATATCTGGGCCTGCAGGTTAATCAAAACGGCATCCAACCAATACAAAGAAAGATTAAAGCCATTATGGATATCCCTCCTCCAGACGCCCATGAATTGAAAACCTTTTTGGGCAAAGTTAACTTTTACAGTACCTTAATTTCTAATTGCTCTCTAGTAGCCGAACCTCTTTACCTACTGCTACGAAAGGACCAGAAATGGGAATGGTCCCATGAAGCCCAAGAAAGCTTTGATCGCCTCAAAGAATTGTTAAATTCGGAACCTGTCCGAATAGCCTACGATCCAGGAAAACAACTAGTCTTATCTTGCGACGCGTCTGCTACTGGAGCTGGAACTGTGCTGTCGCACAGAATTGATGGCAAAGAATATTTAATATGCGCGGCATCAAAAATTCTTTCCGGGTCTGAACAAAAGATTTCCCAGATTGAACAAGAGGCATTCGCCTTAATTTTTGGTATCAAGAAATTTTTCCCATATCTTTTTGGCAGAACTTCACTTTAGTAACTGACCACAAGCCCCTAATAAAAATTTTCGGTCCTTATAATGGAATCCCATCTCATGCTGCAAATCGCTTACAACGGTGGGCTATAATGCTATCAGGATATGACTATGATATAGAATACAGAAAATCCTGCGACAGTGGTAACGCCGATTGCCTATCGCGCTTTCCAGTAAAATCTGAAAATAACCCCTCTTTCACTTTTGACCAAGAAGTCAACGCCATCTTTCTCAATCAAATTGCAAAGCTACCTCTTTCTAATGATGAAATCAAGCGATTCCAAACCGAGGATCAAGAAACAAGAAAGGTTCTTCAGTACACAAGACAAGGTTGGCCCAATCGCCAAAACGCCACAGAAAAAGAATTGCAGCCGTACTTCCAAAGGAAAGACGACTTGACCTTGGTACACGGATGTTTGTTTTGGCGCGATCGAGTCGTAGTCCCGAAAAACATTCGTCAGACTGTACTTCACGATTTTCATCAGGAACATTTGGGAATGACCAGAATGAAGGCTGCTCTGGCCAGATATGTTTGGTGGCCTGGCATCAGTCAGGATTCCGACAAAGTTGTTAGAGAGTGCTCCGTCTGCAGTAAAACCCAATCAGCTCCAAAAAGTTTACGACAGTCAGTAGAATGGGTCCCAGCCAATATTCCATTTGAAAGAGTCCATGTTGATTTCCTTGGGCCGTTTAAAGGATCTGTTTGGTTCATTATGGTAAATGCATTCTCTGGTTGGCCAGAAGCTTTTCAAGTTTCGACAACCTCTTCAATGGACGCCATCACCTATTTGAGAGAAGTTTTTTCCAGATTTGGTATTCCAAAAACACTAGTTTCAGACAATGCAACAGCTTTTACTTCAGAGCTGTTCAAGAATTTCTGTTGGCAAAATGGAATTAACCATATTCTAACTCCCCCTTACCACCCAAATTCAAATGGTTTAGCTGAACGATTTGTTCGCACGTTCAAAGAGGGAATGAAAAAGTTTGGTGATAAAGAAAAGGTTACAAAATTCTTGTTTTCGTATCGTACAACACCAAAGGATAATTATCAGAAGTCCCCTTCCGACTACATTTTGTCATATCAAGCCCGCACCAGATTCCACCTTCTGAAAGAATCTACCAAGCCTTTCCCATTCAAACGGGTTCCGGGAAATAGACAGTTCCACGTTGGGCAAAATGTCTGGGTTAGAAATTACACATCTAATCAAAAATGGATCCCTGGGTCAATAACTGCAAAGGTGGGATCAGTCGTGTATCGTGTCCGAGTTGGAGAAAGATGTCAGCAGCGTCACGTTGACCAACTGAGACCTCGCTACTCCAGGGAGCGGATGTTTTCCGACGATGCGTGGATGTGGAATGTTGGGCATACCCCGAACCAGTACCCCAACGGTGCTCTGCCTGGTGGACCTCGCCCTTTACCACACCAGGAACTGGAACCCGTCCATGGCCCTGTCCGGGGAAACCGACTGCGTCGTGCTTGCCTTCCGCCAGAACGTTATAATCCGATTACTGGCGAGTTTTACAGGGAAAGAAGAACATAAAAGGGAAGAGGAAATTGTAGTAGATTGAACAACTGAAATGAAATACTGAAAATATGTGTTTTCCATAGTTTTGTGCTTCTGCTTAGCTTGGTTACTTTTGCCAGTATAATGAGTTAAGCTAGTACGAATACTATAATGCGAAAGGACATGTTTCTTGGTTTGGGCTAAAAAAACGTATCGAATACCGGAAAACTCAACGCTAAGTTGCGAAATTTCGTGTTAACTTGCATTTGGCCAATTTTCTCGACCATTAAGACCTGCAGAGCCAAATCCTAAAATACGTCTCTCGGCCCACATGTCCTTCATATCATGGCACAAAACGAACTTTTAGCCGATTCGTCAGTTTTGAGAAGTGGATGTTCACAACCTTTGGTCTATACTCATCCTGTTAGTTGTCAGCATGTCAGAAAATTTCTGCTATTTTTTGCTAATTTTACCAGTTTTCTAAGCTCATGTGAATATGCAGATAATAAGCTTTCAGGTGCTTTCAGTGATTTCCTACGTAATTTTTTCATGGATGAAGCAATCTTGACAAAACATTGGGTAAAGCAAAACTGGTTACTAGGAGTTAAGAAGCCATTTTTATATCAAAATGCAGCTTGACATATTCTCTTTTTAATGCATACCGTGAAACTAATGTTTCTTTTCTAAACTATTTTTAACACATTTTGAAGTATAATTTTCCAGAATTTTTGCAGACTCAAGTAAATTTTGTCGCGAGACATCGGTTATATCATTCGATACCTCCATCAAATTGCTGGGGACGATTTTTTATTTATTGCGAAAGCTATCTTCGTTATAGAGAAATAAGCTGAAATGTATGCGTTACCTGTATTTTGCCTACTTTTTCAAAATTTGTCAAGCGATTACTTTAGGTAGGCAGCAGTAATCGGGGCAAATGAAAAAACGTTCCTGGGTATATTTGTGCAGAACTCATCGGTTAAGTAGCAGCCCTCCAGCTTGCATGGTGATGCTCCACAATCTTTAGAATAAAATTGGTCTTGCAAAAACTACATTTTCATGATAGCAGCCGTGTGGGATAGCTGCTGAAAGACGATCATCCGTCGGATAATTTGCCCCTGTGAGACCTTCAGATCGACGCCCTTAGTTTGATTTTACGGCTTGTGTAGTTCAGGAAATGATGGATTATTTCATTTCTGCAAACATGATAAGTTTTCAACACCAAAACAACAAAATCGGCTATATCTCACGCTAGAAAAAAGCTAGAAGGTTGCTTTAAAAAGCAAAATGTGAAGCTCAACGAGATTTTCGAAGGAATATAGTCCGTCATAGCTGTATAGCTGCTGCCAATCTTTCAGAAATTGGGAAGAACCCCCTGACCGTAAATCTCGAATTTTTGAATCGGGATAGTGCGGAGGGTGTTAGAACGCTATAAGAACGTATTTTGGAAAGTTTCGTCAAATTTCATCTTGATTTGCGCTGTCAACCAACATTTTGTGCCCAAAAGGAATCACCACCTTAAACTGGTAGTACCACTTACGTCATTTTTGCATGGATGAAGCAATCTTGTCAAATATGTGGTTGGCAAAGAGAAAATTTTACAACGATAGGTACCAATAAGAACATACATATAGGCCAATAAGAAACATAATATATTCTGTGCATAAAACATCCTTGGGGTAGCGATTACCAGGCATAAGCAAGCTACCCAAAATACTGAGGGTACAATTGATAACAAATATGAATCAACCCCTACGATGTGATACAGGCTACTTTTGGGCAAAATTTTTTGGTGTAAGAAAGCGCATAATTGGCTAGCTACCATCGTGGCTTCGCACATACGCAAACAATTAAAATTTTCTTTAAGCTTGATATATTAAATTTTACTCTACTGTGTGAAAGAGCACAAAAAGCGATTTAAAATGAGGTGCATATTTCTTCTGTACGTGGTTTCTATCAAAAGTTACAGATGACTTTACATATGGCTGATTTACGTTGACCGTTTGCACAAGCAATGTAATGTAAGATCATTTTATACCGAAATTAAATCTATTGGATATTAGAGGTGTCCTTGTGTTACTTATGTGCATATTTAACAAAAACACGGATGTTGTACATTTTACGGAGACAGAAACCCCTGCAGTGCGTTAATTGCCTTCTTTCCACTTAAGTCAAAACTCAGAGACAATAGAGAATTGAGAAGGGTAGGTCAAAGGCAATGACCTCACCGACTGTCCCCGTTAAATGCATGGAAAATTGAAAACTGTCCCCGTATACTAAACGGACTTTAAGAAAAGTTAAGACTTTTCTCGTTAAGAGTTTTATTTAATGACAAATTTATACATTATTTAAAAATTTTTTTAGAGTTTTATACTTTATATTTTTATAAAATGATTTTAAAATGGTCTTTCTATTAAATTATTATTTGGTATTAACTACCTATATAATGTTTATAAAGTAATGAGAAACAGTTACTTTTTCAATTGTTTGGAATTTTGATGATGTTTTGATAAAGTTTTGATTTGACTTATATAAACACGTCTAGTACTTGTTGAAACCCAAGAATTATGGACATGCGTAAGTTTGAGAAAGTTATATAGGTATGTAAGTTCGTTTCTCATGTTTAATTGTTAAAATGCCATTTTCCTAAATTCCATTTAGTATACGGGGACAGATTTCAATTTCCTATTCATTTTACGGGGACAGTCGGTGAGGTCATTGCCTTTGACCTATCCTTCTCAATTCTCTGTTATCTCTGAGTTTGACTTGTGGAAAGAAGGCAATTAATGCACTAATGCACTAATGCATTAATGCACTGCAGGGGTTTCAGTCCCCGTAAAATGTACTACAGCCAAAAACACTATGCAGCTGATTAAAAGCATAGCGAATTCGTAAAATCAGAGCAAACAATGAAAAGTTGCAAATTCTTTGTTTTTGATTCTCTCGTAAATGCTTCAACCAAACTTGACCAAATTTTGCAGATATGTTTTACATTTCCATACGCTCAGGAACTTTTCTTTGCTTTTGAAAAAACGCAGAAATGGGCAAGATATAGAATTTAAAATATTCCAAAATAAGCTAAAAAATCGAAAATGCACTTTTACGAAAAACTAAAAAACGGCCTGAGCGTATAAATTAATAAAGCTTGCATGGAAAATTTCAAACAAATTCACAAAGAAATGAAGGAGATATTTAAATTGAAAACCTTTAATACATTTCCTCTTGTGTAGACAGCAAGTCAGCCCCCGCAACGTAGTAGCTATACTCATTTGCTGCAAAACATGATAAAGAACAAACGTGCCAAATTTTAAGCTAATTAATTACGTTTCTAGTTCACAGTATCTGTACAAAGTCCAGCCCGGTAGTGGTACTACCACCTTAAGGTGCTGGTTTCCTTTCGGGTATTTTTGACTCCTACGGCTTTAATCCTTTACGCAAAGGGCTAAAACTTATGAAATAACCTATTTCCGTGCTCTTTAACATTTTACGACCAGTCCCGTATTCTTAGGCCAAAAGATAAGAAAGTTTTGGTTTGTGGCCTTAAGCTCCCAGTAGGTAGACAAGACACGGGATTGGTTGGTATGGCTGGATAGAGGACTCGAAAATGAACATTTTTGCTCTTACAGCCTTTCAGCTATCTCCAGTGGTTAAGTCAGTATAAGCAAAAAACTGTTTTTAGGGTCAAAAAATGGCCATTTTCGAGGAAATCAGTTTTTTCAAAATTACTGCCACATGTTAAGGACATAATTGGCTTAGTTAAACTCAATCGATACATGGTCCATTTTATGAATGCCTATTAGCCGGACTTTATTGCTTTCAGCTACAGATTTGGCCGAAAAACCATTTTGGCAAAACTACGATTATTTTGTTTCGAACATCGATTTCTCAAAAACTACTCGACGGATTCCGGGGATTTTCGGCAGAATCGAAATTCGCACTTCTGCGGAGGGAAGTTTTTCTTGGTTTGGGCTAAAACTTATTGAGTAGCAGGAAAACTCAATGCGAAGTTGCGAAATTTCGTGTTACTGTGCATTTGGCCGATTTTCTCGACCGTTAAGACCTGCTGAGCCAAATCCAAAAAAACGTCCCTCGGGCCATATGTCCTTCATATCGTGGCATAAAAAGAACTTTTGGCCGATTCTTCAGTTTTGAGAAATCGAACGAAAACGAAACGAAACGAAACGAAAAACGAAACGAAAAAGAAACTTTTGGTCTATATTCATCCTGTTAGATGTCAGCTTGTCAGAAAATTTCTGCTATTTTTTGCTAATTTTGCCAGTTCTGTAAGCTCATGTGAATGTACAGATAATGAGCTTTAAAACGATGTATAAAGCTCTTTCCAACTCCAAAGTTGCGATAGTTATAGCGTTTCAAAAAATAACCACAAAAGCACTGCACAATAGGATGCCACAATAAAACTATGTATATTAGGGTCTTTCCAACTCCTGAAATTGTGAAAGTTATAGCGTTTTAAAAATCACTACAAAAGCACTGCGCAAAAACAGACCAGCACCGTAAGTGAGGTAATGCATTTTGTGCATTTTGTTACTGCTTTATTTCCAAATATCCAAAGACACTGCAGCCTGTTTTTCGAGTAACTTGGTCTTCAGTGACTGACTATTGCCTTATACAGAGCACCTAATAACTAAGAGTCATGTTTATTGCTATCTACATAATTAGTTAGATCAAGAGTACATAATAACTAAGAGTGTGACAAGCGTCCCGCTCTTAGTTATCAAGCGAAAAACATCATCTGTACAATAACGGCTGACCCCCCCCCAACTGAGTATGTGCACTTCAAATATTTTTGCCCGCTATGCCTACGTTCTAAAGCTCGCTACAGACGCACATTGAACCAACTGACTAGTTGTGTTTTTGCGCTTTAGAACGTAGGCATAGCGGGCAAAAATATTTGAAGTGCACATACTCAGTTGTGGGGGGGGGGGTCAGCCGTTATTGTGCAGATGATGTTTTTCGCTTGATAACTAAGAATGTGACGCTTGTCACACTCTTAGTTATTATGTACTCTTGGTTAGATATGTAAATGCATATACAGTATATAGGAAGAAAAGATCGTAATTATCAACACTGAAGTCCATTTCATTGTTTTGAATCAAATAAGTTCTATACAGCACACAGCACTGGTGCTTCTTAATGTTTCGATGCGTCCAACTTTACCCAGCTTCTTCTTTGACATCTTCCTGAAAATGACCAGCATTCCTTTGAACATTTTTCTGATAATCCTTTGCTGCATCACTGTCTTCTTGCTAAAATAGGCACACCACGTTTCAAGGGCTTATGAAAATGTAACTATTTCAAGTGTAAGTTGAAGTACTGTCAGAGATCTCAGAGACTTGCACGCACACTGGCGGGCGAAGCTCCACGAGTGCCCTTAGAGAGGGCTTCGCCTGCAAATGAGCTCACAAATTTTTGTGAGCTCAGTAAGCAGTACCACAAGTGGCTTGTAATAGGGCTCAAAAATTCTAGAAAATATTTTGTCTCTGCCTCTACTTCAAGTGACATATCTTTTACTTTTTAGCCGTTTATATACGTATTCGACCTAATTTGAATATTCATGCCTGCAGATACTATATAACAGAAAGAAATCCTTGAACAGTGAAGTCAGTTCTGCTTGCTGTCAGCAGCCTCGCAGCATACTTCGACAGGCGAGCAGAGTAGGAAGCACAAGACTGCACGAAGCTTACCACTTTTGCGCACTAGCAAGTGTGCAATTCAATGGCACGAATGCGGCAGTAGTATGATTCAATGACAGTCATGTATACAATACAATGATAATAAAAGTGCATCATTTCTCCATATATTCGTTGTTTAGAGTAGGCTGTTTAGAGTGCATGCAATCACTTATGCCTACGGTGGTTGAACTTGTAAAGGATCGGATGGAAGCGGAAACGAAGAAGGATAAGCTTGTCATTTTAGGGCTCCCGGAGGATCAGCAGCAACAGGGTGGCGATTTGTCTGTTGTGCAGAATGCGGCCGAAAAGATTGGATTGGATAAGGAGGTGATTGGTGAGGTGTTCCGGGATGGTCCGGTGAGAGAGGATAAGCCCCGAATTTTGAAGGTCCGATTCCAGAATAGCTTTGTCAGGCGAACTTTCCTTAGTCAGTTTAGCCAGGTAAAATCCAAAATATCTGGCTGCTCTGACAAAACTTGGGTTCGTCCCGATCTGACCTACTTGGAACGGAAGCGTGAACGTGGACTACTCCAGGAACTCTATCGTCGACGGGATGCTGGGGAATCTGTGAAGATTTATCGCAGTGAAATTGTGGCGGCCCCGGCACCAAAGTACAAACCACCGGAAAACTAGCGGATGGCCCCTTGCCTCAGCCCGGACTGCCAGTGAACTGCCGTATTAATGCTATTTCTCGTGTTTGTTGTTTTTTGTACTTCAATGAGCAATGCCTGGGAAATAAATTTGACGACCTGAAGTTTGAGCTAAGTCAAAAGTCTTTTGACTTCGTAGTAATTACTGAAACGTGGTTAAAACAGCCAAATAGAGCTGACGGTCATAGTTCTAAATTGTTTCCTTTGCCTAATGATTATACTGTTTACAGATGCGATAGGACAGTAAACAACCGTGCGCATGGTGGGGTGGCTTGCATGGTTTCAAACGAGGTTGAAGTTAAACTTTCCAGGAATATTCATGGAATTTAATTGAGCTTCTGGTACTACATGTCATTTGCAGCAAGAAACCTCTTCTGCTGCTTGTGTTGTATAGATCGGCAGACGCTGTTTTGGTTGATGATATGAATTGTGTTGATGCTATGAAATCGGTAATACTTAATTACCCTGCATGTGACCATATAATTCTTGGTGATTTCAATGTGCAGGGTGTAAATTGAGGAGAAGTTGGGGGAGCACGGAATGAAGCAGAACGCTGTTATTTAGGTTTTGCTTCTGAAATGGGGTTATATCAATTAGTTGATGAGCCCACAAGAGCAGCAAATGTTCTTGATTTAGTTTTTACAAACGACTTGCTTTTGGTTAGTAACCTAAACATTGGTAGTCCTTTTTCCACGTCTGATCATTGTCGTATTACCTTTGATAAATGTGCCCGACGAACGGAAATTAAAAAAAGTATACCTCGTTACGTTTTTTCACGTGGAAACTATGGTGCTATGGGAGTTTTCCTGGAAACCGTTTTATGGAATGACCCCTTTTTGATGATTGTAATTCTGTTGAACAGATGTGGTCAGTTTTCAGAGATATTATGCAGTATGCTATGTATTTGTTTGTACCTACTGTGAAGGGCGGTGGGAAAAAAGGAACCTGGTCTAAGACAACCAAAAGAGCCTGGAATAAAAAACAATCAACATTTCGAAAATATAAAGAAACTAGAACTGTTAACGACTTAAATTCCCATAAAATTGCTAGTAACACTTTTCGGAAAAGTGTTAGAAAGGATATTTTTGCTAAAGAAAAATCGATTCTGGACTCGCGCAATGTAAAAAATTCTATTCATTCGTGAATAGTAAACTTGCATCTAAGGGCTCTATTCCACTTCTATGTTCAAATGGGGTGAGTACGAATGAACCCCGTGTAAAAGCAAATTTATTAAATGCACAGTATGAATCAGTGTTTGTTTAGGATGACGGAAACTTTCCAGCCTTTCCTAATAGGAATGATTCTGTAATGCCGGACTTTTTTTGTATCTCCTGAAATGGTCTTGAGAAAGCTATTAAATTTACCCTATAAAACGTCAAAGGGACCTGATGGCATTCCTCCCATTGTGCTTAAGAAGGTGGCTAATTGTATTTCTGCGCCTCTATCAAAATTATTTAATGTATCCTTGGAGAGTGGCATACTCCCCTCTGACTGGCTTCAGGCAGTAGTTGTACCTGTATATAAGGGTAAAGGTAGAAACAGTGACCCAGCGAATTATCGTCCCGTGAGTTTAACACGTGTTTGTTGTAAAGTACTGGAGTCAATTTTGAGGGACCTGTTGGTAGAATTTTTTAAAGCCAACCGTTTATTTAACTCAAATCAGCATGGGTTTTTAACGGGTATTAGTCAACACTAACTAATTTGTTAGATTCTTTGCATAATTGGTTTAAAGTTATAGACATGGGTAAAACAGTCCATGTGGCGTATCTTGATTTTGCAAAAGCATTTGATACGGTCTCTCATTTAAAGATGATTCATAAACTTAAAGCGTATAAAATACATCAAAAACTGATAAGGTGGATTGAGTCGTTTTTGACTGGAAGGTCCCAGATGGTCGTAGTCGATAATTGCAAGTCTATCCCATGTTCTGTTAGCAGTGGTGTACCTCAAGGCACTGTATTGGGACCGATCTTGTTCTTGATTTATGTTAATGATATGTTTGATGTTGTGAAGAACTGTAGTTTGACTATGTTCGCTGATGATGCAAAGTTGTTTGATTGTTGTGAGAAAGGTGAATTCACTTGAAATTTACAAGAAGATTTGACAAATATTTATAAAACTGGGCCCGTATTTGGCAACTAAATTTGTCTCTAACGAAATGTGAAATCTTCTTGTTTGGTGAACATAGGGATCAGGGATTGTATAATATTGGTCCACACCAGCTGGACACTGTGACGTATGTCAAGGACCTAGGTGTTGCTTTGTCTTCTGATTTAATACTGTCTGGACATTGTAAGATGATTGCTAAGAAGGCTAACCAGGTTGCATGTCATATCTATCGCTCTTTTAAAACAAGGACACCTGATTTCTTGATGAAATTATTTAGCACTTACGTATTGCCCATCTTAGAGTACGCTTCACCAGTTTGGTCACCCTATTTTCAAGGGAATAAAGGTGTTATTGAGAAAGTATTGCGAACGTATACTAAAAGGATTCCGACTTTAGCTAATAAATCTTACACAGAAAGGTTGTCAACCTTGGGGTGGAAGTCTTTAGAACAACGTAGAGTTATTGCCGATTTAATATTGCTGTATAAAATCGTTCATCAGAATGCTGATTGCGATCTATTTGAAATGTTTGAATATGCTGGAGATGCCGGTCTCAGAGGACATCCTTTGAACCTTAAATTGCCACGTACTAGATCCAATTTACAGGCAGTTAGAAATTTTTTCTCTTTTCGAGTACCAGAGATTTGGAATTCGTTACCAGTCGAAGTTGTTCTGGCACACATAGTTCAGTGTTTTTCGCGCCGTCTAAAAGACTATATTTGATGTTTTCTTATCTACCGGGCTGAGGTTTAAGTGGCCTTATTGGCCTTTCTCAGTCCTACTTGACATTATTAGTATCATTATTACGTATATAGTTACCTATTACTGACATGTTTAAACTGAGTACGTTATGAGTATGTATTCTGTTTATATCTGTTCGTATTGTGCATTTGTTGTTATTCATATAACTTTTTGCTAATAAACTTGTATTTTTGTCAAGTAAAAGCATTTGTTTGTTTGTTTGTTTGTTTGTTTGTTTGTTTGTATTTAGGCATGCAAACAGCATTTCTCAATTGTCCTCAACGAGACAATCGCTCTTGTTAAATATGGTACGAAGTTATTTTATTATATTCATTTCTTGTATCTACTACTTCATTGACAAACCATTGTTAAGGTAAAAGTAACTGCAAAACCTTCCAGCTAAACGACTTTTCACCTTACGGTAAATTATAAAAGTGCGTATAGTGGAAACTACAGCCCGAAACAAATTCCAAGTATTTTCGGGAAGCTGTAAGCTCCAGACATTTTAAAATTCATTATATTAAAATGCTGAATAGAATTCTCAAACAAACGAAAGCTCATGATGCGGAGTAACGTTTTCATTGAGGATTTATCGAATTTTGCCACTATTTTATAAGAAAAAGTGACAGTCGCATTAATGCAACAAAGTGTCATAAAACACAAGTTAGCTTTGGTTCTTGGTTCTTTGATTTGCTGCTTATTTAGGACAGTTGATTGTTTAAAATATCTAACCACAGATACATGGCAATCATTCTGAGCGACTCTTTTCGAATTGCCCTCGCAAACATTCACAGAACTTGAGCTAATTGCTTCAGGGTCGCGTTTCACAAAGCCCTCCTAAATTTTGCTCTTAAAGCTGCTCCTAGGTCAAAAGTTAAGAGACCTTTCCAAGCAACTTAGGAGGACCTCTTAAACTGTTTCACAAAACAACTTGGAGACTGCTCTTAAGTTTTAACGCTAAGAGCGCTCTTAACACGATTATCTCTTAAAAATTGCACTTTAGAAGCGCTCTTATATATTTCTTCTTAAGTTTCTTAATAATATGTAATTCATAGTTTTGGTAATTTCAAGTAATATGGTTGACGACAACTAAAAAATTAATTGAAATGACATATATTAAAAAAACTAAATCCCCGTTGTTAGTTCACGAAATTTTATTTAAATATCACCAATTTAATAACAAAAACAAACATTTTTAAATTTGAGGAATTTCATTATATAATCCATAACATCGTTTGAAACGTGTTTCTTGGAATTATAGTGGTGTACTGCATCAATTTTATGGCAAATTATACAACAAACAGTGTTGTTTTGAATTTAGGAGTGGTTTAAGAGTGCTAGAAGGTGCTCCGATTTTAAGAGCAAATTTTAAGATTTCTCCTAACTAGGAGCCCTTCATGAAACACATAAATCTTAACTTTGCTCTTAACTTGCAAACTTAGGAGCTGATAAAGATAAGAGGGATTTGTGAGACGCACCCCAGTTTCTGCTGGCCAACGTTGCCGTATTTTTCAGTTTCCATTAAGCGTCCATTAGACTACGGCATTGCCCCACGTACTATATAAAGCATAACTTTGAACAATTTTAAGCGTCACTGTATGCACGTAAAGCAAAAACGATTGCATTAACACAATAATTAATTACATAAAAGTCTTAATTCGTTGTCACTCAGTTTGGAAACGAATTTTTTCTACCTGGTGTAACTGTGGCGTCAATAGCACTTTGGCCGGCCAGCTGTTATTTCAGCTGGCACCGGCTAGATTGGTTCTACTTTGGGCCGGCCGGCCAACAACCACACTTTACTGTAACCTTACTGACACACAGTTTCGGAAGAATAATCGAAAGTCGTGGGCTTGATTGCCTCTGATGAGACCCACAATCAGGACAGTCGGACGTGAGAAGGCGATCCGTATCTGCGATCACAGTGCACAATGATACTGTATGTCACAGCTGTACAGTCGTACAGGTCAATTACTACTATCAACATTAAACTTTGCCTTTTTATGCTAATTCGATCCAACCAGACGCCTGAAGTTTTTGGGTTTCAGGTGCTGCTGAATTGGCATTCATTCATAAAAAACTGAACCAGCCGACCTTATATTTATAATCTTCTCGTCTTCTCCAGGTTTTGTCTCTAAGTGATTCTCCTAGACCATTCAGAGGCTGAACAGGATTCTTGTGTTTGTTCTGTTCGTACATCTGGTTGTACTTCGTTCCTTGCGCTTCAAATTCATTCTGTACCTGCAAAAAAGCTGGGTTTCCGGACACCTGAAATATAATTGAATTATCATGCCAACTTGTCGTAATTCGAAACGCTAAAGGCCTTCGTATTTGAAAATAGGCAAAAAATATTGCAGTCAAATAATTAAAATTATTAAGCAAACGGATTATACTTGTAGCTGATCAGATTATAGTCTCAGAAGTGTCGTTATTTTTGCTAGCCAAAGCTGGCTTCTAGCAAACACTAGCATTGCACATTACCTGGACCGCGTTGCAAAAGATTGTCCTAAGCCTAGGAGCGCTCCTAAGTTCAGCTTAGGAGCTTTCTTAGGAGAATCGTGTTTTAAAAGATCCTCCTAATCTAGGAGTGCTATCCACCACTCCTAACTTTTCTCCTAAGTTGCCTAAGTTTGGGAGCAGCGCCAGCTAAACTTAGGAGAAATCTTTTGAAACTGATTTAGGAGCTCTTCTAACTTCCTCCTAGACAGCTCCCAGACATCCTCTCCTAAGTACCCTCCTAGGAGGGCACTTAGGAGAATCTTTTGCAACGCGGCCACTACTACATTTACCCGTAATCACAAAACTAACTGGATGCAAACTCTAGTCTAAACTTTATGTCTTTATTATTATTATTCTTTATTATTTATGTCTTCTTTATTCCTATTTATACAGATCTTTCAAAAAGACTTGATAAAAGTGCATACCTGTAGAAATATCACCATCATCGCAAGAGCCACTGCAACTACTACAAGAGTCATGATAGCAACAACCTCAAGCTTGGAAGTCCGTTGATAGTAAACAGTTTAGTTTTGTTGACTTCCATCTGCTTATATGAGGTTCCAATCAATGATTAAATTTCTCCAATTTGAGGACAATAAACTTTCCAAAATTAGATTTGTTATTATTTTTATTACAGTGAAATTGTCAACAATTTCAACGTTTGTTGTCTAAATCAGACAGCTTAATTGACCAAAACCCGCTAATTTCAATAAATTTTAGTAGTTTAGAAGTCAATGAAAAGCAGTAAATACGTTTTGGTACATGTAAACTCGGTAACTGCTGAATTACTGAGATTCTATCTGCAACCTTGTCAGTCATTACTGTTGTAAATTAAACCACAAATTGTAAACAGTATTCATGGTATCATTCTAGAATCTGTGAGTTTTGAATCAACCTCACAATTTAATAACACAAAAATAATATATACAAGAAGAAACATTATATGATTGATTGACGATGCTGAATCAGTACGATAAACAAAGATCAAAATATGTAACTCCTATTCCGGGGTCACAGTCAGACCCTAGCAAGTTCCGGAGGCTGTTGAACATATTTTGAAATTACTGGGTTTTCATTAGAATTAACGTTAATTTTGTGAAAAACAACGTTAACTGACTGATACTCATGGTGCATGCCCTCTCAAAAATTTGGGCTGACGATACAGTCCTATCAAAGCTTTTGGGAGTTTGGGGGGATCCCCCCAGAGCCCTCTCTATACTGATCATTATATGTGTTTCTGACGTTTCGTTTCAGACTAGTGTTTTCGTCGTCTAGATTATGCCTTCCTTGTTATTTCTCAAACGAAGAGGAACAACAACCATTTTGGAAGTCAACTTTTCCATCACGTTTCGTAGAAACATGGACTGGTTCCCGGTTTGAATAGCAGAATATCATTTAATTTCAAATCTTTACCTAAGTTTGACTGGCAAATTTGGCTACCGATGAAAATCAATTGTCAATTGCAAACAATGGTAAAGCTTTTGAAATGTTGTCACGAAATAATTTGACTGTTTTGAACGATTAAATTTGGTACAAGATTTAATTATACGTCAGAGTTTTATGACATTGATGTTGTTTGCAATCCTGGTATAAATTATAAGCTTTAAAGTTAAGTTTGTGAACTCAGCCATTTTGCTTGTACCACATAAAATGAATATCATAGTGAATTTAACAAGGGTTGCAGTTATATGTTTGGCAATATTTCTGGAGGTGAGAAGATATACGCTGTTCTTTTTTCTTTTGTTTCGTTGAGGTATGGATGTTCAGGATCGGGGTAAAAATTCACTTTCCCAAGAGTGATTACTCTGGTCACCATTTGACATCTGTTTCCTATTTGTTGATCAAGTTATATATTTGCACAGATATGATGATGTGCTGCAAAACGATACTAAAGAAAACAAACAAACAAAACAAGGAAATTATCGGACAGGTATGTAGCGTTCCTAAACTCCGAATATCAGTTGCAAAAAAGATTGGACACCAGCTTTCAAAGTGTTACTAATGAAGAAATCAGAAATAATCAAAAGTGCATAAAGCCTAGCACTTACTAGTTATTAAATACTTACTATCAGCTTTAGTGTTTACAAGAAGTCTTAGGCATCATATGTTCTGTATTATTTATTTATTGTAATTGTAAGCATGGTACCTTTTCAATGCTATATAATTTACTTATTTTAGGCTTCAGGAAACCCATTACCTGTGTTCAACCCTCCGTCGGGCGCAGAATCCTTCAAAAATAATTGGAACCAAATTTATGATCAGAATAAGGATAGATTTTTTCAAAATTCAGCTGTAGCTGTGTCCCTTACTGATCTGCTTAGAGATGGAGCTGTCCAGAGCTCGAACGGTTCGACTGAGGCTGAATATCATGTTAGTTCAGACTTACTGAATTTTATAATTTTATAGTTTTAAATTTAAATAAAACATAAGCTAAGTTTAAAATTTAATTTAAACATCCTGTATTGTCCTTTCCTCGGTCATCTTTACGTTTATCTTACGTATTAACGATTGAGGATATTCAGAAGCCATTCACAGTACAGACGAAAGATGAGTGTTTGGAACAACAAATCGACAGGAAAAATGAGGAACCTTTAAATGAGTCTGTTGCAGAAGCTGAACCTTGAATGTTTCGAGCATCCGGTGGGGATCGTTCCCACAGCCTTCGTTTTGTCAAGCCGACGCTCTACCTCTTGAACCTCCGAGGTCTGACAAACAGATTTCCTTAGATCAGTTCTAAAGGCCACGTCAGGTTTAACTTGGTTGAACCAAAAGTATGCCTAGTGGCATACTCTTATCATCTTGCGACTAAAGCTAATACAAAACCTCACGTTCTGTCCTTATACTTTAGGCGCCAGTAAATGCAGCAGTAGAAGAACAGCAGGCCGAGGTTCGAGCCTTTGCAGATAAACGATACAAAATTCATAATCAGAATAAAGAGAAAATGTATGCTGAGCCTGTTCGACCCATTCCAGATTTGGTTATGGATGAATCAATGCCCAGAGTTAACAATTATGGATATGAGGTTAGATAAGAGTGTGCTAACTGTCTGCCTGCTTTAAACTGTTTGGAAGTAAATGGTGTAAAGTGGCTGAAAATAAAATAATTTTTCTTTTTTTCCAAGATGTCGATATCGAAGTGAAGTATGGATTTAAGGGGTTGAATGTTCCTGGGAAAATTTCATATGGGTAAAATTAAATGATACTGATGTTAAATCAGCAACCCAGAAAGGTTGAAATCCCGTGTAATTCTCTAGTCTCGCTGTCCGGGGGTTTGGTGCAAGCAGTAGAGCGTTCTACTCTTAGTTCGATCCCCGCCCTGGAAACTTTTCTTCACAACTTTCAATCTTGATTTTAATCTTTCACATTTGACGACCGTGACAGGACGTGAAGGGTTGAAATCAGGATTGAAAGGTGTGTAGAAAAGTTTCCAGGGCGGGGATCGAAGCGCCGAGCTTTGGATATTGAGAACTACTGGGAATGGAAATTCGCAATACTAGCGAAAATAGAAGGTGGGGTCTAAAAGCAGGATCAGGACCAGGACCAGGACCAGGACCAGGACCAGGACCAGGACCACTTTTCAGGACCAGGACCAGGACCAAGGGTCTAAAACCAGGACCCCTTTTCAGGACCACCCTCAGGACCAGGACCACCCTCAGAACCAAAGGTCTAAACCAGGACCGCCCTCAGGACCACTTTCAGGACCAGGACCAGGGGGTCTAAAACCAGGACCAAGGGTATTAAACCGGAACTTCCCTCAGGACCACCCTCAGGACCACTTTCAGGACCAGGACCAGGGGTCTAAAACCAGGACCAGGACCAGGACCAAGGGTCTAAAACCAGGACCACTTTTCAGGACCACCCTCAGGACCACTCCCCAAGACCAGGACCAAAGGTCTAAACCAGGACCGCCCTCAGGACCACTTTCAGTACCAGGACCAGGGGGTCTAAAACCAGGACCAGGACCAAGGGTATTAAACCGGAACTTCCCTCAGGACCACCCTCAGGACTACTTTCACGTAGTACCCTATAGCAATTTCTACTTATATTGGCTTACCGTAAGCTCTCTTGTTACTTATGTATCTCAAACTGAGCACTTTTCCTCATTTGCATTTTTAGAGTTACAGCATCGGATTTATATATACTCAAGAAATAATGTTGCTTTGCTCCTCCTCAAGCTAATCTGATTACTTATTACTTAATAATCTTACTAATTTTATAGCCACAAATTCAAATTAATTTTTAATCAGGTTAAGCAGAATTAAACAGAAATAGAGCACGAACACACTATCCATGGACTGCATCAAATTAGTCTAAGAATTACTTTTCATAATAATAATTTCACATTGTGTTAACATAAGTTTTTTAGGCATCGATCCATTTCATTTCCGCCAACCCTTTGTTGACGATATAAGTACATGCATTATATTATACACTGATGCACATATATAGTCCTGAGCACCTATGTTAAGCGTTTTGTAAGGGAAGCAGGCATAGGAAGGATTGATAAGCCTGCTATGGGAGTTCAGCTGATGGTCCCGTGGTGTAGTGGTTAGCATGTCTGCTCCGGAGTCAGAAGGGCCGTGGTTCGATCCCCGGCGGGACCAATTCTTTACTTTCAATGGTGAGTGAAAAGCTGAACCTCCCTCTTCCCTTCTCTCTTCTAGGTATTGGTTTCGTGGGTACGAGGGTACCTGATGCCTCCCGTTCGGGTTTGTCCTTGGTTTCTTCCTGATCCGCCAGCCCTGGTAGAAGCGCTACATGTGGCGAGGCTGCCAGGAGGACCCGGATTGGACTCCTGTCTCCGGTCCCCCAGTAGTTGCTTCTGGTTGATTGGATCTAAAGGGGTCTGGAACGTGTGTCGGGGGAGCACGGATCCCTTGGGCTCAGAATGCCATGCGCTGGATGCGCTCTCGGTTCAATTCCGAGTTGAGTAAGCCGCGGGACGCGTCTTAATTGAAACCCGGGGGAGATGTAAGGGAAGCAGGCATAGGAAAGATTGATAAGCCTGCTATGGGAGTTCAGCTGATGGTCCCGTGGTGTAGTGGTTAGCATGTCTGCTCCGGAGTCAGAAGGGCCGTGGTTCGATCCCCGGCGGGACCAATTCTTTACTTTCGATGGTGAGTGAAAAGCTGAACCTCCCTCTTCCCTTCTCTCTTCTAGGTCTTGGTTTCGTGGGTACGAGGGTACCTGACGCCTCCCGTTCGGGCTTGTCCTTGGTTTCTTCCTGATCCGCCAGCCCTGGTAGAAGCGCTACAGTTTTGCCTTGGCAAAGCTACATACGGAGAATGCTGACGACAAACGTTCTCAATCTTTTGGATTGTTTTGGAAACGTTTTGGAAGAATATGTAATGAAGTGGCTAAGATTTGGCTAAGATTGGGCTCCGATTCTCTTGCCAATAGAATTCCGTTCCGTTTCGGTCTAACAAGACACTAGCTCTGGGTGACAACCACTTCAAAGCACGGAAGGTCGGCACGTTTATCTGGAAGATAAACTTAGGCACTGGATTCCCAGAAGGTGGTGTGTCCAAAACTGAGAATTCCCTGCGGCCAACCTGGATAGGGGTCTTGATCGTGAGTCCGTTTGGTAGGGGTAGGGCTTCTGCTGATCTCTTTTGCAAGCGGGGTCGACACTTGCGTTCCGGAGGATAAGTTTAGTTCAGTAACAATGAACTTTTCTGAATAGATCTTGATTGACAAATCAAGATCAAGAATTGATGATTGGCGTCTTTGTAGGGCCCAAGGGGTCAGATTATAATCGCTTACTTGTTCAGGGGTCAGATCCGGCTCCAATATCTTGACCAGGATTTGATGCCTTAGCTCACAAAACTGACTATAAGGCACTGCAGTTTACTGATACAAATAATGAGACTGATTATAATAAAAACAATAGTGAGTATAGTGGGTATAGTTGCCAGTAAAGCTATGGACAATACGAATGGCAATTTGCAGTACAAATCGATAATTATCAGCAAACAATATAGTAGTTTGCCAGACTTGCCAGTACTCACTTTACCCAAATTAGTAATTATTGATAGGGACAAGGTTTTGACTCTTTAACTCAGCTCAACTAATTCTTTCTTTTTTTCTCTTGTCGTCAACTAACTAACTACTAAATCTATCACTAAACTCTACTGTGCGGTCCCTATATGCTTGTGCTCGTGTTTTAAATTAAAACTCTTTGTCCGTCCTCCTTACCAAGGACAATATAAATCAATAATAATAAGATCTAGCCAACAAGTTAAATTAACTAAGTTAAGGATGTTAGTAGCACAAGTTCCGGTCTTTGGGTGAGCCCGAAATGCTAGTACAATAGCACTTTCGGATGCTATTCGGTCACCAAGGTATACGCAAGGGGGGTCCGGTTGGGAGTTTCCTGGCAGACGGTTATGGGGTTAGTGGAAGGTTTTATTTTAATCTCTTCTTTAAATTCTTCTCTTGGAGCAGAGAAACGGGGCTATCCATTCCCAACAGGGTAAGAATAACAGAAAGCAGCATTTGATCCGATATAAACAAAAGGTTGACAAACGTTAATTTGATTCAATTAAAGTTCAGGTTTACAACTGCAAGAGCGAGATACAAAAGTTCACTTCTGGTTCTTGGTCTCACAATTGATGCGGCACTTCGCTTGAGACTATCCCTGCTTTAACCAGCAAATCCGATTCTATCGACTCCAATGTACCTTAGGTTAACTGATTCCGCTTATGACACAACGCAATGATCCGTTCCAAAATAATCTGGTCCTCAGTCCAGACACTTCATAAGAATTAATAGGATACTGATAAGATTCCAATGAATTGACAGTCTGACTTCAGGTGGAGCAGGATCAGTCTTTTCGCTAACCGCACCTGAATCAAATGGGTTAAAATCCATTAGTACAAGTTATAGGTGCGGGATTCAAACCCAGCAACCATTACTCACATTTTTGGCTTTCTGATCATGAATTAAGCTTGTAAAGTGAGTTGATTGTGAAAACTTGAAATTTTGGCGAGAATATCGTAGTTTTGGATAGTTTTGACAACATCACTGCGTTGGGAATTAATTTTGGGTCGAAATACCCTTTTTCGGACAATTTCTTGCACTCTTGTGTAAGAAATTGTATTTGCACCACGATTTCGCCTTACACAACTTGCTTCTGCGCAGTTCAACTCAGAACCACGAAAGTGGGACTTTTCTAAACTTATTCGAAACGGGCAGATATTCATTTGTCTTGGAGCGCGTAACGTTAATTTGTTTGGGCCTAATCGAATCTGGGACCTTTCGTTTTCCAGGTCCGAACAAGGAAGGTGACAACTTCCTACTTGTAGCAAACATTAACTAATTAGAAAAGAGTTAAAACGCAGATTTGATAAAAAATACAGTAATTAGGTCTAAGACCTCCAATTTCCTGGGTCCTAAACTAGGAGGATAACAACTTCCTGCTTTAACAAGTATCGAACTTCGGAAACTGATTAATTTCACGCACTTTGATAATTTCGCATTCATTGGAAGATGGTTCCAGTAAACTATCCATAATACCTACGTAACTAATTGTTATTTCACTTATTTCAGGTATATTATTGGTTATTACTTAATGCTAACTAAAACTACTGATGTACCGATACTTATTATTACCATTTGTGAAAGATTATGCTAAACCAAATTTGTAACGACCATTGGCTGAGCAAGGTTGACCTTTTTACCCTTGCTGAACAGTGTGTAACTGAATATTGCTAGCTTTGTCTTCAAACGTAGGCACTGTTATGAAATGGTGCCAGACCGTTACCGCGGTCATAATTACGAACGGAGTTTGAGTTGAATATGACTGAACCAACTGAAAATGGCAACAACAATATGTATCGGTCTCGAACTAAAAGAGGTGACCGCTGTCATTATTGCGAGCACAATATAGACTGAATATAGTTAATCTGACCAAAAATAGCAATAACAATGTGTATTGGTTTCGAACTGAAAGAAGCGATGCTAAAAACTAAAAACTACTTCCAATATAGGTCTTACGTACTATTAACACGTCTTACGTACTATTAACTCTTCGCACTCTACCAAAGAGTGGCCTACGCGGACGAATCGAGGATATTCCCTTTTCGACCTATAAGAACTTAATGCGGGATCCTCGTGACCCTAGATCCCACATTCTGAACCTCATTTGCATATTGGCCATTCAGGATCTGAGATTACCTACATAATCAAACATTCGCAGACTTCCAGACATGCCCGCAAGACTCATCCACTGGAATTACGTTACCTACTATTATTTTCCTGCGTATTATGTAAACCTTGGTATAGTTTCGGTGTTTCACACATGCCATATGCACAGTCAGTAATCACGCATTTACATTATCACATTACTAATTATTATTATTAACCGTACTACATAACTTGCAACAATCACATATACGTTAGTACATCACAAATAACCTAATACTTGGTTATGTAATCCTATTTCTTGGCTAAACAAGGTTCATACAGCATTTAAACAATTATTGGGATAGCTACTGAATAACCATTTATACTACACATATGCAACATTTATACTAACACTTAAACTGCCAATTAAGAAATAGCTATACTCATTTATGCCTCATTCATACACTTAAACCGCCAACTAGGGAACAGTTATACTACATTTATACTACACTCGGACTAGAACACACCCATACCAACCTTAGGTTTATTTATTCACATGAACTACAAGTATGCATCTTTTCCTGCCTATTATCTGAGCATTATTCGCTTCTGGCAGAGCTCACAACCCTCGTCGGACGGAAGGAGTTTACGTGAGTTACCCCATACAAGCGCAATCACAGACACTAATATTACACAAGCATTTTCACGCACAAACACACATTCAAACACACAATTTCTTAACTAGCTACTGCCTAACTAATCCTGACTACAAACATGGTTATAAGAGCAGTTTAAACAAAATCTAGTTATAAATACGCTTACTATTCTAACTTCTTAGCTACTATTTTAAACATACTTTAGTGGTATTATCTGCTAATTTTTAAAGAAACATTGTTGAGAAATTAGTGCGAGTTTTGAGGCTTTTAAAACTCGACTTGTGGCGCAGAACTTTAAGAACTTTGTAATATTTTGAGAAAAGTTTTGAAGTTTAGAAAGCCACGTGAGTAATGATTGCTAAGCAATCATTACAAGACCAAAACTACTAACAATAATTAACCTAACTACTGGGGAAGCCGGTCATTTCCCCTGGAAACGCTTGATAATTAATAATTAAAAGGTTAGTTGTTTTTAAACGCTGATTTAGAGTTAGTTTCACTTTTAGAACGCCTATTAATTTAGACACCGACCTAACGCTGAAATAAAACAAAATACAGACAATGATTTTTGAGGCTTGACAAAGCCGTGACGCAACAATATGGCCGGCAACTCCTTAATTTCCGGCTGTGGGGGCAATTGTTCCTATTACTAACTTAATATTCTAGGGTTTCAGCAAAGGGACCCTCTAACTCAAAAGGGGGTGGGTCCCCACTTAATAATCCCATATTCTATGTCAAAACCCCGACATTACTGGCCAAACGGGCCTTATAAAAATAGTAAAAAGTGTTGGTCGTGGCTTGACCGAAAAGTGCAAATAAAAGAGAATAGAATGGAAAAAATAGAATAACGAGGGGCGGAGGTCAGCAAACCTCGATAGTAAGAGAGTGTCGGACATAAAAACAGAAAAACAAAAGTAGGGGCAATTCTCAACACCTCCATCGTCAGGAGGGGTTTACATGAGCTGCCCTTTTCTATTAAAATAATAAAATAATAAGAATAAGAACTTAATTAAAAGAACTAAAAGGTGGCTCAAGGGCCCACACATGCTAGAGAAATAAAGCTGGCCTCTGGCCCACTATACTGATAAAAAACTAAGGGCTCTATGGCCCAAAAATACATAAAAATAGGGCCCATTGGCCTTATAAAACGCAGAAAATTGGCCCGAAGGCCCAAAAAGTCATACAATAAAAATTTGGCCAAAGGCCGCAATATACATGGAAAAATGAGGCCAAAAGGGCCGTCCAATTCCTAGGGATTTTTCTTCCTGGTTGTGATTTCTGGCCGGGTATAACAAACCCATATGGCCCTGAATGGTGAGTGTTCGTTGTTGTTTTTCTCAATTTCTTTTCTGACCCGAAGGCCAGAAAAGTCCTAATTTTTTGGCCTTACCAGGGGGAGTGCGCTTGATTCCCCATGCAATGACAATTGCACTGGAGAACGCACTGAAAGGGAGGGGGAAGCAACCGGTCTCGGTTGCACTCAAACGAATACTGAGTGAAACAGAAAATTTTGGGACCGAGCTGACAGTTTTGCTGACAGCTCGGTGACAGGTCATTAGCAAGCTCGGGTAGCGGACTCTTCTTTGACTTTAAGGCAAAGCTTCTAGAAAGTTCTAGAACCTTCTAGAAGCTTGCCACCTTTTGCACTTGGTGCGCAGCGGCGGGGTGAGCCAACTGGTCACCGGGGGTCAATATTAATGAGATTTTAGAATTATTGCCTCCAACTGACCCTTTTTGATATATTTCGGGTCCTGAATTTTAGCAAAATTTTGCAAAACTTTCTTTAACACATAAACGTAACCAAAGGGACAAATTTACAAAAATTTCGGAACTTTAACTAATTATTGCGCGAACTGCATAATTTTTAAGAGGATATAAATTACATAATCACATAATACATACCTACGTACGTATCCTAGCTACTTGCTATTAAGACGTAATTATTAATAGAGGGCAACGGCCCCCTTCTTGTTGTGACTTGGGCCTAAACTACGTTAAATTTTCTTTTCCTCCTTGTTGGCTTTGTCTTCGGCCAAAAGTTCAAGGGGAAGATTAAAAGACATTCTTACTTATAACTTTCTTAATTTTGGGAGTTAAAAAGTCGGGTTTGGATTTTTGGAATCAGTGTCAAATTCTCTTTCATATAAGCCCAAGTCATGTTTCGGACCAAATTTGTCAAAATTAGCTCATTATCACCTAACTAATAATAATTATCACTAATTAACCCTATCTAACTTCGTACTTAGCTATTTAGTGTCTAGAATCGAACCATCTTCCAATATTTGTCATTTTTAGTGCAAATTTCCACTTTATAGGTAATTTTACGACCGATTTTCAGCTTAGTAGACGTGTAAATTCCCTATTACAGGTTAGTGACTGCCTGCTAACTAATATTCAGTCAATGACAAACGTACAAGGCGGTGAAAAAAGGCCATTCTTGGCTCAAGTTATGAGTGACAACTCACGCTTAAGATTAGTCAAAATGTCAATATTTTTCTTCGTGGGGAGTAACAACTCACTGATTTTCTTTAAAATTTATCAAGATACTGCCGTTTAAGGTCGAGTGGAGTGACAACTCCGGTTATTGGGGAATAGGTGACCGAATTAACCCTTCGTTTACAACTTCTAAATTAATATTGTTAATAAATTAAACGATATTTAAACTTAATTACACTTAAAATCATCAACGAGACTAAGACTTCTAACCTAATTGAGTGCAATTCTTGGACCCTATTTAAGAATTTCCCTTAATGTTGAGTACTAAAGTCTGACCAAAAAATGGTGTCCGTTCAAAACGTCTAAAGTCAAAACGTCTAACGTTCATAACGTCTACCGACGAAACGTCTACTGACAAAACGTCTAATTTTTCTAAAATTGTGTCACCCGTTCAAAATGTCCAAAATCATTTTAAAGAAAGCAAATCAGGTTTAATATTATCTTAAAGTAAATGTATTTCAATTCTAGAAACTTTAGAACTTATGCTTAAAATTAATAAGTAATCAGCAATCAGTGAAATCTGTTGCACCATCATTACAGATTAGTCAGTAATTAGTATTCAGTGAATAATCAGGAAATTGTTAAAAACCTACTTTACTAACTGTAATCTATCCCTAAATCACTTTGGTAACTTTAGCGAATGATCAACCTATCCTTTCAAACAGCAACCATTACCAATAGCCGCAGAAACTGCTAGAGAATATGTTTTCCAGTTTAGTCACCGGACAGTAAACCGGTAGTTAACAGAATAGTCAATGACTAGTCGAATACTGAAGCTAATGCAGAAAATAAGAAATATATTTGGGATAATGCCAGAACTTCAAAGATTGGCATGACCTTGCCACCCATACCCAAAGCGTCATATATGAAAACTGACCCAACCCATACAAAATAAGTAAAAATAATCACCAAAAGTTGGAAAGTTTAGACGTTTTGAACGTGTGACACAATTTTAGAAAAATCAGACGTTTTGTCAGTAGACGTTTTGTCGTTAGACGTTTCGTCGGTAGACGTTATGCACGTTAGACGTTTTGACTTTAGACGTTTTGATAGGGAACCCCAAAAAATGTAGGGAGCGAAATTGTTTTGTTTATACTGAATTACCGGTACATTTTTGCTGTAGCAATGTATATATTTTCTGAACCGTCATGGCATGAACTTTCTTTTGGTTGAAAAAAATTTTATTAAAAATTAGAATTCGTCAAAAGAAGCCGATTTTTTTGAAGTTTTGAAAGATCAGTAGAAGGCAAGAACTAGCCGTTCGGTGGAAAATTAGCCCATGTCCCAAACATTTTGAATCCCGAATATCAGCTCATTTCGTTAAGAATTGCGATAGTTATTTAGTTTTATCGATTTTCAAAAACCTTTGATCTTTCCCGCTTTCCAACTTTGACTGGCTATTACTCGCGACTCACTCAATGCAAAAAATTTTTAATTGGATTTTCAGGACCGCTTACGTGTTAGCTTTCATGTGATATATGTGGTTTTTTAAAATTTGAAAATCGATTTTTTCGAAAGATACCACTTTTTGACCCAAAATTTCGACAAAGCGCATCCAGCGAAAGTGGATAAAAATAACATTATCATAAAGCTTAATCTGAGCTGAATCCAATGATATAAAGTTTTCATGGCTACGACTTATATTGCACCCGTAATGAATTTTTAAACAATTTCGTTTTTAGCCGGTTTTTGGCTAGTTTACACTATTTGCAGCAAATCAATGCACAATAATCACAACTTGTCAGAAATCAGCTGAAATAGGAAATTGTTTAAAAATTCGTTGCTGGGGCAGTTTAAGCCGTAGCCACGAAAACTTTATATCGTTGGATTCAGCTCAGATTAAACTTTATGATAATGTTATTTTTACCCACTTTTGTTGGATGTTGTCGAAATTTTGGATCAAAAAGTGGTATTTTTCGAAAAAATCGATTTTCAAATTTTGAAAAACCACATATATCACATGAAAGCTAACACGTAAGCGGTCCTGAAAATCCAATTAAAAAAGTTTTGCATTGAGTGAGTCGCGAGTAATAGCCAGTCAAAGTTGGAAAAGCGGCAAAGATCAAAGGTTTTTGAAAATCGAAAAAATTAAATAACTATCGCGATTCTTGACGAAATGAGCTGATATTCGGGATTCAAAATGTTTGGGACATGGGCTAATTTTCCACCGAACGGCTAGTTCCTGCCTTCTACTGATCTTTCAAAACTTAAAATATCGGCTTCTTTTGATGAATTCTAATTTTTTAAAATTTTTTTTCAACCAAAAGAAAGTTCATGCCATGACGGTTCAGAAAATATATACATTGCTGCAGCAAAAATGTACCGGTAATTCAGTATAAACAGATCAATTTCGCTCCCTACATTTTTTGGTCACTTTAGCAACTCTGGCTTGGCAAACATAAAACCATTTATACAATTAATGCTTGGACATTACTAAATAACTACATTCCATATGGATGATCATTGGTCGTCTTCGCAAATCCATGACATAGGAGCTCTTCTCCGCAGATTAACTAGTTGAGACTACTTTTTTGACCATTTTCTGGTTAATTTTCGCGTCACGTTTTACTAATTCCATTACAAATAGCTAGAAGTCACGCTAACCATAAAGTAACATACGAAATATGCTACTGTACTTTTACATATAATCTGTACATAAATATTAAACTGTACGTAACGTATGTATTCAAGTATTATTTCCTAATAGTATTATTATTTCGTAAGGTTCATATTTCGGAAGTATTATTTCGTAAACATATATAGCTCACGGTCAATATAAGCAGAAATTGCTATATGGTACATACATGGTCTATACATGTACTACAATACATGTAAAGTGGTCCTGCTTTTAGACCTTTGGTCCTGATCCTGGGGAGTGGTCCTGAGGGTGGTCCTGAAAAGTGGTCCTGGTTTTAGACCCCTGGTCCTGGTCCTGAAAGTGGTCCTGAGGGTGGTCCTGATTTTAGACCCTTGGTCCCGGTCCTGGTCCTGAAAGTGGTTCTGAGGGTGGTCCTGGTCCTGAGGGTGGTCCTGAAAAGTGGTCCTGGTTTTAGACCCTTGGTCCTGGTCCTGGTCCTGGTCCTGAAAAGTGGTCCTGGTCCTGGTCCTGAAAAGTGGTCCTGGTCCTGGTCCTGGTCCTGCTTTTAGACCCCACCAGAATAGCAAGTTTACTGATCGTTATACACGAAGGCTACATAGTCATGACTAGCTAATACCAAAGTCCTAGATTCAATCTTAGCTCTTACTACGTTCCAATTGAACTATTCTTATTTCTAACAAGAACGCTCTACCACTGAGCCACATCCCCGGACAGCGAGACTAGATTATTAAGCTGATTTTAACCTTTATGGGTTGCTAATATTTAACACTGCTTTATTCTTTGGCTGGATGAAAAGGAAATACCTTTAAGTACCTAGTCGTTCTTTATGTGGCTTTATATAGTCAAAGGCATTGTCAAAGCATTAACAAAGATGAAAACAAATTGCAGACTTTTGTCACCGTTCACCATTTCAGAAAGAAGATGACAATGCAGCAAAAGATTATCAGAAAAATGGTGAGCGAAACGCCGCCGAAGCTCAGGATGATGTGAAACATGAAGCTGCGGAAAGAAGAGGATAAAAATGAAATTGTCGAATTAACCAGATCGAAATCAAGCGGACATTTTAGCGATACTTGTCATTTGCAGTATATACAATATTATAATATTATATGTTTACACCTGCATTACATTTCAAAATAACAATGACCGATTTGAAAATTATTGATAATGTTGGTAGCAGAACGACTCTGGTACACTCTCAGACCTAACCATTACAGTGTTGTGTAATTTAATTTTGCTAGCAATTGGGGAAATCAGCAACAAGGCAGCCTTCAAAAAATGTTACTGTACAGTTAACATGAGAAATAAAAATAAATATAATGTAGCAAATAAAATAAAGTAAATAAAGTAAATAAAATAATATATAATGTAGCATGTTGCAATGGGGCAAATCAGCAACAAGACAGCCTTCAAAAAATGTTAATGTACGGTTAACATGAGAAATAAAAATATTACATATATAATGTAGCATGCAACATGAACCTTGGTGTTTTTATGCGAATATATAAGTTTCAATGAATTCGATAGAAATTGCTTCTTACTGACAGTCCAACTGAGAAATTTGGCTTCTCTTCCTCTTGGACCAATAACTTGCTCTTAGTACATATACTAATACACACTTATATATTTAATAAATAGATACTAGATTACAGTCAGTTGTTAATGCTCTACGATGTGGAGATTTGTTAATAGCGACAGCTAGGGACACCGACAGCAAAAATACATTTAGTTTTCAATGCCGTTGAATACAAAATGTAAAATATGGGCAGAGCTAGGGAATTAAACCACTGAGCTCACACGCCAATACGTGAGACTGAGCGCAACGAACGCTGACCGACGACTGCGGGTGGAGATCTTTAGTCCAGGCGGCTCTTATCCACCGACTTGCCTCGCCAAGGGGGACAGACAATTTTGGGGGACGCCAACGGGGCGCCAAACAAATTGGGGGACACGCACACAAAAATTAGGCTCCGGGCTATTCCCAGAGCGCTACCTAGCTAATTAAAGAGATCAGAAATAGTTAAATAAAATTAGTAAAAACTAAATTAATAATAGGACAGACAACTGGACCATTTACTGGGGCACAAAACAAGGATAAATGAACAGCGAGATCCCGTCTGGGCTACCCAGAGAGGGGACAAACAGGTATAGCGAGCTACCCGCAGAACAAGCACGACAAAGGGTATAGAAGGAATACAAACAAAAAGGGGAGGGAACCAGCAAACAATAGGGGAAAAGGGAGAGAGACAACAAAAATGGGGGAGGGAAATTAGCTAGTAAAAATAGACCCGGGGGGACGGGGGCAACCCCGCGAATTAAAAAGGGAAGGGGAAGGGAGAGTTAGGAGTTAGAAGAAAACAAAATCGAAGAGTTAGGAATAAAAAAGGGAATTAGCCGAGGTGAGATTAAAGTAATTTTTTTAGAAAAAGGAAGACAAAGGGTACTTACGCTTAGGTGTAGGATGCGACGGGTGGGTCCCCATCTCTTAGATAACCGACCGTACGAGAGATTGCAAAACTCCCAACTGAAGGAAAGATGACGTAAGCGTCCAAGGAGAATTTTGTTTTGCGTTGGGAACGGGAGGGTCTATCTTTGCTAAGCCAACAAGAATTGAAAATACATGCAATGTTAAGTTTACGCTCAGGATTTTAGATAATTTTCAAAAGATGAGCATAAAGTTAGCACTGCAAGATATTTAAGGTGCTGGTATCGCTTTGTGTAAATTCGACCCTACAAGCTTCAATTCTTCATGAAAGTGGATGAAACTTTGCAAATACATTATTTTCGTGCCCTTTAACATTCTGGGACCAGTCCCGGATTTTTAGGTGCAAAGATAAGAAAGTTTTGGTTTTCGCCCTTATTCTCTCAGTACATAGTCGCTACACCGGAATGGTTGTTATGGCTGGAAAGAGGGCACCAAAATGAACATTTTTGCTTTTACAACTTTTGAGCTACCTCTAGTGGTTAAGGCAGTATAAGCCAAAAACGACTTTTGCGGTCAAAAAATGGCCATTTTTGAAGAAATCAGTTTTTTCAAAATTACTGCCAAATCTTACAGACAATTTTGGCTTATTTATACTCAATCGATACACCGTCCAATTGCGCATTTTATGAATACCTATTCGCCGGAGTTCGTTGCTTTAAGCTGGAGAATTCGCCGAAAAACCATTTTGGCAAAATTGCGATTATTTTGTTTTGAACATTGATTTCTCAAAAACTACCCAATGGATTCGCGTGATTTTTGGCTGAATGAAAATTCGCCCTATTGCGTAGGGACATTTTTCTTGGTTTGAGCTAAAACGTCTCCAGATGCGAGAAAACTGAACACAAAGTTGCGAAATTTCGTGTCATCGCGCATTTGCCGGATTTTCTGGAGTATTGAGACTTGTTGAGCCAAATCCAAAAAAATGTCCCTCGGCCCACATGTCCTTCATGCCATGGCACAAGAAGAAATTTTGGCCGATTCTACAGTTTTGAGAAATCGATGTTCAAAAATTTTTGGTCTATATTCAGTTTGTCAGATGTCAGCATGACGGCAATTTTTTTGCTATTTTTTGTCAATTTTGCTAGTTTCTTAAGCTCATGTTAATGTACAGATTATAAGCTTTAAAACGATGTATAAAGCTCTTTCCAACTCCAAAAATTGCGAAAGTTATAGCGTTTCGAAAAGTCACGACAAAAGCACTGCACAAAAGGATACCAGCACCTTAAAGGGGTTTTCACACACAAAATAATACAGAATCATTGGACTTCCCAACAATTATAGCAATACAATATTTATGAGGAATTTGGGGGATTTTGGGGGAGTTTTAGGAAAAACAGCGAAAGTGGGAATTGGGAAAAGACTTGTAAAGGGGGTTATAGCAGGGTTGCTATTACCCACATTACAAAAACCTTTATTCACAAAGTGGCTCACTTATCATGCCACTATAAATATTCAGCTGCAAGGCACCAACCTTTTCCATGTAGATAAATAAAACAAATTAGTTTTGCTCCATTTCAATCAAGAATCCTACGTAGCTTCTAAGAATATTCGTGAAATTGGTACATATATACAATCCTTTTCTTAATAATGTATCGCTTCCCTGCCTTAATTATCGCGATCACACTTCTAGCCATATTTCCTGCGGCTGTAAATTGCGGTAAGAAGTATGATTTTTTTAAAATTTATCCTCCAATCTCCAAACGGTGCGGTGAAACAGGAATAATAAATTTTCCGTGAGATTATTATTATTGCTTTTTTTGCTGGTGACTTAGCATTTTAGGCACTCATCTGAGGCCCCTTCATGTTGCCTCTCCGTAGACCGCAAGCGGACAAGAGACGGAGAGACGAAGGTCAAGGACAGAATACAATACCCCCAAGCCAAGCTGGCGTACGGTTATTTCGGACACACCCAGGGTAACATATGTCGTTTCCCGGCATATGCTACCCCCCGCATGCCAATAGTGCATATGATGGCTGAAACCTAGTAAGCCTGCTTGGAAGGCAGTGGACAAAATGAGGGCTGCAGAATGGGGTCGGAGGGAAGGCCAAGCATCAGATAGGAAAGGAGGGAAAGTCCGCTATTGCATTAGTTTATATCAGTCAAACATAAAAGTTTAATAAAAGCTCATGCTACTTGGGAAAAAATTTTTGTTTGGAACCTGCGCAGGTACATAACTTTGATTCGATGCAGGAATAGACCCGGAGGGACCTTTTTCACCCTCCCTGCCTATTGCTGATCTCAGGCAACCTAGCATTCTACAAAACAGCAGAGTAACCAAATATTTGCAGCTCCTGCTTTCTAGCTGTTATGATGATGATGCTATGATCATAATAAATTTTGGCTGTGAATGCAGTGTACACTTCATAATAGCTGAAGTCTCTACTGAGCCAGCAATTTCAATGTACCTTTAGTTGATGATTAGTTGTGTTGTATTTGTCTGAGGTGCAGGGATAGACACGGAAAGACCTTTTTATTCCGCTGGAGCGGAATATATTCCCCGGGTTTATTGTATGTAATGCATGTATGTTGTTGAAATTCTCGAATGCCTTCTCCATCTTTAACACATGGGCTAGTATTTGTATTTTTTAGAGCCAACCAAAAATAATAAAAGCAGCGGTGTCAGCCTTTGGAAAAATTGTATCGAAATCTGTTCCTGAAGTGTCATTGAGTTCTATGGTATAAATCTTCTGAAATTAAGCAATACGCCCTGGCGCTATTTGTAAGTCAAATACTCTGCAACCGTTTATCGATTACTAAACGTTCACAGACAAAATTCAGTAATAACTAGCAGAAACGCATAAATGACATTGAGATTAGCAGACGACTACTAGGTATTGACACACTGGTAAATAAAGATTGGTTAGCTAATTTGTAGCTGATCTTTGCCCAATTTTAGTTTTGAATTTAGCTTTGTGAAACCATGGTATTGCAATTGACCTGTTGAAAAACCTTTGCATCAGAAGTTGAAACGATGCAGTGGTTAAGACATTCGTCTAGTACCGCAATAACCCGAGTTCGCTTCGCAGTTGGATAAGTTTTTTTAATGTTATAAAAAGGTTATGTCTGAGAAAGAAGATATATATATATATATATATATATATACACAGATATGTTTCCCCGTTAGATCAGGTATTGGTATATATTCATAAAGAAGATCCTGAACTCTGAATTTTAGTTGAGCTATATATTTATAGAACGTGGACTGTGAAGACTTTTCAGAATCTTAGCAACACGAAAACTTTAGGACGTTGTGAAAGAAATATCTAGTGTATGTTTTTCTTGCAGACTATTTCTGGAGAATAGATGGCGGACAAAGTTGGTCGAAAAATCTGTATTCGGAAATCTTTTGTTAATGATATCTCAATAACTCAACAGCGGAAATAATGCCCCTTTTAGGGGTGATCTTGTTCACTTGCCATGCTTATCCCTGCTCCCCATTAAACACAACCCCATACGATCAGCTATTTGTGCATATTGCCTTATGTACTTTAAAGGATTTCTTATATTACACACAAAGGGTAAGGAATTGTAAACTTAGCTGATGCTTCCAGAAAACAAACGTCCCATTATTCCGCCTTTGTCCCAGTCAGACCTAAGCTTCCACTGCACAGGAGAATGCTTCGGCATACTCCCCATTGTGCTATTAAGGGTTTCTAGCTAAACAGGAACTTGTGAGTTGTAAGATGGATGTAAGATGTAAGATTGTTGTGGATTTAATTAGTTCTAAGTTATAAGAAAAGCAAAAATTTGAAAAAACATTTTTACAGCTATTAACAGTGGCAAAATTAACTTATTAACATTACTAACAAATTAATCAAAAATTAACAGTTTTTTACACTTTTTAACACAAATTTTTACACTTTTTAAACAGTGTTATAACAAGTGAAAAATTATTTACTTTTCAACATGTGAATTAACAGTAATTAAACAATTAAATAATAACTATCTGACCCTGTCAAATTTGCTTCATTGTTTGGCTAGGTTTCATTCAGAGGAGGAAAATATAGCTGAAAGGGGGGATATCACGGGGAAATATTATACCCTATAGGGGGAAGATATATATCACGGGGGCGAATATTATACGACAATGGAACCGAAACTGGTGGGTGGTTTTGTAACCGGTAGGCTCCAGTGCTTACTACTGACTGTTACCACTGTAATATTACAAAATAGTGATGTGGATCGGATCAGATCGGCGGTTAAAGATTTAACCAATCCGACCCAGCAAAATTATTTATTGATCCGATTCGATCCGGCGATCCGAATTGGCTTCTTTTAAAAAGCCAACTGTGACTAAATTTTAAGACAGGTTCTGTATTGTCGAAGTAACATATCTTACACACTAGCTTCACTGAAACTTTTCATGTTATTCCATTCATTTTCGTTTTCCATTTCAATAATTTAACACATTTGAATACATAATTTGTACACAACGTTGCCCACTTATACTTACCCTTAAGCCTGAGCAGACTTTAACTTCACTTAGCGTTATCCCTATTTGTATATTGAAATTCCAAAGCAAAAATCCTCCTCTGGCCCGGAAGAATGCACGTTGACCGATTGATTGATTAGCTGACAGTGTTTTATGATATCTAGGCTTCCTGACAATGTTTTGGGTGAATGAGGTAAATGTAAAGGCGACTGGCACAGAGTTGGAAGTTGGGTCGCGGGTATCCGCGGGTCGGCAATCAGTTTAGTTGATGTCCGCGGCCGCGGATTAAAGCGAGCAGTGTTAACTTTCGCTCACAATAAGTTTATTAAGAGTACAGAATAGATAAGAGTGTGACAGGCATCACACTCTTATCTAGGGATGGGCAGCGGCGCGGTTTTACCGCGGTTACCGCGGCGGTAACCGCAGAGCTGCGGTATGCGGTAACGAAGGAAAAAAACCGCGCGGTTATTGCGGTTACCGCCGATTCTGATAACCGCGGGAAAACCGCTATGTTTATTAGATTTTTCGCTTGAAAACGCAAATTTACTTTTTCAATATATATATATATGATTTTTGTAATTTTATGATAAATGTGGCGGAAATGTTTTATATTTGTCCGAAATTTTTGGAAAATTGTAGCACCTTTTGCTACTTTGCTACTGTGGCAGACTTGATCTGCATACACTAGGAATTACAACTTTGTTAGCATTGTTAGCGCTGAGTCAAACACAGTCGATCCAGTTTAGCATAGGAACATAGTCTTAGGCTTAGCATAGGATCATAGTCGGTAAACAGGATTTTAATTTTACTATTTCATTTATTATTTATTTTGTGCCCAGTCGGAAATTGTAAGTTGTGAAATGAATAAACTAATCAAAACTAATTTTGTTTAGTATTTTGAGCTTTAAATCTAAGAGAAATTTTGAAGACTTTTCCGACTGAGTTCTAAGTTCCGTTTATGCTAAAGCAGTGGCCCATGGGCGTTTTTCCGGAATAGCTAATTTAGGATTTCTTGTAATCTAAAAAAGTGCCCATCTTCAAAAAACGCCCGTGGGCAATATTTCGGAAATCAGCTTAATTGCTATATTGCTGATTTTCGATAGATTTGGTAAGTTTTTGCGGAACAAGCTGCTTGGCAATTCAATTCAATTCAATTTAATTAAACAAGCATCAAAATAACAATAACAAACAAGTGCAACATTTCTGCACTGATTATCCTATCCATCAAACACAGGGTTTTTTGCGTCCAGATGTGCGTCTGGACGCAAAGTTTCTTATCTGGACGCAATGAAATTTTAACCGGACGCAAGCTAGACGCAACATTATTTCGGGAGAAATTAACTTTTGTAAGAGTAAAAACTTTAAACGTTTCCAGTACCAATATTTCCGTTTTTTCCAAAAATTTCTTCGGGTCCTAGGGGCTCCGCCCCCAGACCCCCGATGTTTCCCACTGTCATGGAATGCCAAGGTGCAAGGTCATGCCTCAATGTTATTTGTTAAGTTGTTGTCCACCTGCATCCATGTCAGATCTTTTCGAACTCATAAATTTTACTTCAATAAATATATAGATCTTACTACAGCTACTGTCATATTTTAGTGGAAAGAAAGATTCTTTCTTTCTTTCTTTTCTTTCTTTTTCTTTTCTTTCTTTCTTTCTTTCTTTCTTTCTTTCTTTCTTTCTTTCTTTCTTTCTTTCTTTCTTTCTTTAAAAGAAAGAAAGAAAGATAGTTTGGCCATCACAAATTGGATGGACACATGTTGTGCTGCCAGCCCAGCCTGACTGACCTTCTGACTTAACATAAACTCAATTTCCTAGTCCATTAAAGTAGTGCTTAAGATGCGTGTGTGTTAGAAGTAAAGAAGGTGTGTTAGAAGTAAAGAAGAAGATCAAATATCACAACATTGGAGGTTCTTTTGAAATTGGCTTATTAGTTGACAGCAGCTGTCAAGTTAAGTGGCGTCTACCTAGGGTCACTGAAATTCCTTTTCTTATGCAACTTTTCTTTCTTTCTTTCTTTCTTGAAATTTTCTTTTTCTTTCCACTAAAATATGACAGTAGCTGTAGAGTCATAATCGCAGAATATCCAAATTTTTTGGTTCTTCCAAAAAACGTTTTTCGCGAAAAATACGTAAATTGCAATTTGAATTACATAATGCAAGACTACCATTTTTCTAAAATTTTCAAATACAAAAGGCCTATGTACGTGCATTTCACGATGAATTTATTGTAACTAGCGAAAATGGGGTAACTTCGGCTGGTTTTCAAAATTTCAAGCAGTAAAACTTTTGAATTATTAGCCCAACCGAGCCAGTTTTGTATCAATTTGACGCTTTCGACGTCCTCTATCGCGCTCCGCTGTCATACGTTGATTGATATTTCGAAGTGCGACATTAATTTTGGCCAGATGCCGAAGTTACCCCGGGTGGAGTGATTTCGGCACCAGCACTAAAATTAGCGCGTTTTGCCGAATTAGAGATTTGTCGAAAAGAGTAAAAACATTAAATGTTTCCAGTACCAATTTTTCCGTTTTTTCCAAAAATTTCTTTGAATTCTGGGGGCTCCGCCGCCAGGCCCCTGGCGTTTTCCTTCCCACTTTGTCATGGAATGCCAAGGTGCCAGATCATGTCTCAATGTTATTTGTTAAGTCGTTGTCCACCTGTATCCATATATCTTTTTGAACTCGAAAATATCCCATCAATAAGTAAATTATTAGGTACAATGTGCATAATCGTGAACATTTGAGCTTTTAACACATTTTTGAAGAATAATGCTACACCACGCTACAACTCTTGTTTACTGATACTGTACTGACTTTATTCAAAATACAAAAATTTACAGTTGCAATTTACGCCAAGAATGAAATGTAACAAATACCAAATTAATTCTTTTAAACATTTCTATTAAGGATTTAATCCGTAATTGCAAAAAATTTCCAACTTCTGGGGTGCTCTGCCGCCCAGACCCCCCGGAGCTCTACTTCCAATGCTGTTTTCAGGGATCAGTAGCTCTCAGAGTTTTTGAAACTGAATCTATGTTTGATATTTACTACATTTTTTCAATGCTATCCCTAAACATTTCATTAATTTTTAATACTTTAATTAGTTTAACTATATTATAACATTGAAATATCGGCATGTGTGTCAATAATATTGAAAATTACTGAAGATATTGCGTTAGATGCAACAGGTGCCAAATAAAATCTTTTTAAACATTTCCATTACGGATTATTCTGGAATTGCAAAAATTTCTTCAACTTCTGGGGGGCTCTGCCCCCCAGACCAGGGTTTTTTTGCGTCCCGAAGTGCGTCTGGACGCAAAGTTTCTTATCTTGACGCAACGAAATTTTAACGGGACGCAAGCTAGACACAACATTATTTCGGGAGAACATTCACTTTTGTAAAAGTGAAAAACTTTAAATGTTTCCAGTACCAATTTTTCCATATTTTCCAAAAATTTTCTCAGTTTCTGGGGGGCTCCGCCCCCAGACCCCCTGGTGTTTTCCACTAAGTCATCGAATGCCAACGCTTTGTAATGTGTCAGTACTTGTTGAGTTATTAGTTGGGTTATCTACCTGTATCGATACATAACAGGTCAAAGCCCATTATTAATAAAATTTGTAGCCGTAGCCGAGTATCCAAATTTTTGGGATCCTGTAATGTTAATGAGGTTCATACAATTGCATTCGCACAGTTTTTAGTCTAAATTTTGTTCTTGACTGGATTTTCAAAACATTTTCAGTTTCTGGGGGTAATCCCTTAATTACCAAAAGTCAACCAAATTTGTAGAGTATCCAATTTTTGGTTTGGTTCATTTAAAGCATTTAAGCGCAGTCATCGAAAAACGTTTGTCCTGAAGAAATTCAGGCATTAAAGGGTTAATCAATCGTATTCGTAACCAACGTTAATATTTCACTGTTTTTGCCTTTGATTAATACTGCACTACGCATCGCATGCACGCTCTTTGTTTATTGATACTGCCTTCTCAAAATGAAAACAACTCAAAATTCTATAATTTACAAATGTAATTTACACAAAAAACGCATTAGGTATTTTAGCTAAATGTATCTGATGACAAACTAATCTTTTTAATCATTTTCATTACGGATTTATCCGTGATTTAAAAAATTTTTGGGGGGCTCCGCCCCCCAGACCCCCCCCCCGCTGCTTGTTTGTCATAATGTTTCCGGAATTCATTAGTTGTAAGAGTTTTCGAAACAAGATTACTGCCTTTGTTCTGAATGATATTAATTTTATAGCTATTTAACTAATTCTTAATTAGTTTAACTATAACATCAAAACATCTGAATAATGTGTGTCAATAATATCAAAAATTGGTCATGATATTTGTTAGATACAACAGATGCGAATTAAATAGTTTTGAACATTTGCATTACGGATTTTTCCGTAATCGCAAAAAATTTTCTCAACTTCTGGGGGCTCCGCCCCCCAGACCCCCCGTCGTGTATATTGGGTATATTTCACATATTTTGTAATCGTGCATTACTGTTCAGTAGCATCACCGTTCGAAGTACTTTTTCATACGATTAAATTATGTTTCACTAAAGAAATAATCGGCATTTTTATAAAGAATACACTTTTTGCATATAAAACACGCTAAAACAATAATTTTACCTGGACGCAAAATTTCTTAACGGGACGCAACTTAAAATTAGCTGGACGCAAGGTTGACGCAAATCCGAAAACCAAAAAACCCTGCCCCAGACCCCCCGCCGTATACATTGCCCGCATCTATATTCTCTAGGTACCCTTGTACATAATTGTGCATTTTAAGCAGCATCAACTTTCTAAATTGTGTAAACAGTGTTACACTAAAGAAATCATCAAAATTTTTTAAATAAAACTATTTTTGCACTGAAAACACGAACTTTCTTCACAAACTTGTGTTTTTAATGTCCATTATAGCGAGCACTGAAAAATCCAAAAAAGTGCACATCCCGAAAAACGCGCATGGGTATTTTATTGGGCGGACCACTGTTTAGCATAATACGGTAGTTAACCGGTCAAGTCAGGTATGCTGTAAAGGCCTTCATAAATTATATCGCAGTTTGATTCTTAAAAATTAAAATAATTTTTCCGGAACCAGAATTTGCCACATGTGCAGAATGAAAACATTAAAGAGCAGTCCTGACGGATTTTGCTTCTAGTTCAGCATTTCACATATTTTATTTCATGAATAAATTTAAAAAAAAAACCCTACTAAACACGCCCTTTCCAAACTGGAACTCAACCAAAATCTCTGATTTTTTCCCAGCTCATAAGTTGTAGGAAATTAAATAAAACTGCAAGCAAGAAGTAGCAAAACGGTGATCCAATGTCACCAGAACTACTGCAGCCGCTGATATACTTTTATTTTAGAAACAGTAAACTGAAAAAATGTAGACGATAACAAGTTTTTAGGACGAATTAGTACTTTTACTGCGGTAACCGCGCTTTGATTTAACCGCGGTTACCGCCAAAAATAAGCGGTAAAACCGCGGTTAATCGCGCGGTAACCGCACCAAAAAAGCGAGGTATGCAGTAATAAATATTTGCTACCGCGCCCATCCCTACTCTTATCCATTATGTACTCTTGGTTTATATATGTAGAAGTTTTTGCTAATTTCACTTCACTATAGAAAGTTTGCAATTTACAGCACTCATTTTTAAATTTTTCTCCAAAAGTTTGGCTCTGTAATGTGTTTCTGTTACAATATTGATTTTATGGTAAAATCTGTCTGATTCTAGTACCAAAAATAGAATAGACTATATACGGCGAACAAATACATAATGTCAGATTTTCTTTCACTTTTTGGACTATGAACAAATCACGGCCTCCTGGGTTGGGTCCTTCCCCAGACTCAGACTGTGAAATGGGAAAGGGCTAAGCCGAACCCTGCGAAATATTTGACGGTTCAATCCAACCTAACAGCAATTTGGGCCAGCCGCAATTTGAGAACATAATAACAGGAAGTATGCCACAGACATAATCCATCAGCAGAAGTGCTGTGTGTCAAAACCAAAGTCTACGGATTGTCGTAAGTGAAAGTTAACGGCTTACTCCCTTGCTCTGTTCCTGGAGAGGGAGGAACGCCTTAGTCTTAGTTTTGTCTGCTTCGAGTTTCTCAACTTACAATCACGGCGTGCCGATTTCCTTGGCTTACTACGATTTGATTTCCAAGAGGGAAGAAGGGTAGACGGCTAACGAGCTTACAGCATCCTGGACACTGCGAGAATAACTAGTGTTAAATTTACACTTGATGCTTACTTCCTACTTACTTACTTCGCTGAGACATAACTTTGTCTGTATTAAAAGGATTTCTTTGTTTAGGCGGTTGTTGGATCTGCTGCAATGACTGCACAATTCGGCATGCCTTAGATGTTGTGGGAATCTATCCAACCGACACTGAATGTGAAGCCTCCTGTAGTGGAGGTACCTACCAAGTCTAAAAAACCGAAATTTATATAGATTTCTCGGTTGAGTGAGTGACTGACAAAGGCAGAAATAAAACCGTAGAGCTTCGAAATCGAAAGACTGAAAACTTGTATCCAGAAAACCTAATACACAAGACACTCTGTGTCTGACGGTGCTTCCTAAACTGCGGCCCGGCCGCGTATTTAGAAAGTGTACGTGCGTGTCGCGCAATGAGAAAGTGTACGTGAGCCACGCGCACATTTTCAAAATGTACGTGCATGTCGCGCAATGAGAAAGTGTACGTGAGCCACGCGCATTTCTAGAAAGTGTACGTGCGCGTCGCTCAATGTAATCAGCATCAACATTTTGCGCACGAAGTGCTATAAAGTGTACCCTTCTGTATATAGTTGTGTTTAATTTGCAATTCTTTTACAGGTATTTTGTCATCATATAACTAAAATCAATTGGATTTTTCGAAAACAGTATTTCGTATGTAATTTTTCATTTGTTTCGTTATCGATTGAGTAGATACAAACCAAGCTGCCTCTTGTAATATTAGCTGGATTTTAAAGGAAATTTACAAGGAACACCGGGTGGTTGATGACTCTACAGCTACGCTCATATTTAACTTTAAAGAAAAGAAGATTTTAAAGAAATATTCTTTTGAAAGAAAGAAAGATTCTTTCAAAATAAAGAAGGAGGAAAGAAAGTTAAGGTAAAGGTCAAGTGTAATTTAATCCCTCCCAGTAAACGCTGTGTGTGTTTGTTGCACACACGGTCAATGCTTAAATGTGTCACCTGTCATTCAAACTTTTGACCTTTCCCTTAACTTTGGCTTATTGCAAGAAGAAAGAAAGAATATTTATTCTGAAAGAAAGAAAGAAAATTCATTTCCAAATATTCTTTCTTTTAAGTTAAATAAGAGCGTAGCTGTACTAAACTAACCGGTTGCTCTGAATTGGGAAAATATAATTTTCGTCTAATCTAATCTAATCTAAATTAGTGTAAAAATTCAATAGCTACGGTTTTTCGGCGTTTTTCAAAAAATCTAATTCAAGTCTAATCTAATCTAATCTAAATTAATGTAAAAATTCAATAGCTACGTTTTTTCGAAAATTTGGCTAAATTACGATAAGAGTATGGTTCAAAACCCTCTAGAACAACGATACCGATAGCACTGACAAGTGGCTCTCATTACTCCAGTCTGGAGTCTCAGACCTATCTCAGAAAACAGGGATTTTCAAATTCTTCAAAATATGCTATAATTTTTATCAATCGAAACTTTCGATTTTAAGTTAAGCACTGTTAAATTCTTCAAGACATCAGTGGTGCCAGCTGTCCTGTTTTGACGTAAAACCTGTTACCAAATCCTCTGATCATGATCAACCGGTTTGAAACTACTTGAAAATAAACCAAATTCTTAGAATTAATATGCGCGAACTCGCTTCAGCTTGCTGCTGGGCCAGCGTTTTCGCAGCGAAGTGTACGACATATGAAGCCAAATTATATGTGAAAATGAGCGAAAGCCGTGATATAAAAATTTTTCACAGTGGTCAGCCTCCCCTGAATGGGGTCTATTATTACTGTTTTTCCTGCTGCGCCTCAGCGCAGCAGGTCTCTTATGTTTGCTCTGCCATCCAGCTTCCAGGCATTTACGTGCAAAACATAAGAAATTACATGAATGTATGTAAAGCAATGCTTTAAGATGGCAGAGCATGATTTGCACATAAGATTCTATTTTGAAATTCTTCATTAACGATGACTCATAAAGTAAACAGGAATCAGAAATGGAACAAATTCAATCAGAATATTCCGGTTTCTTTTGAATTGACAGGGAAATTTCTCTGACTGCTTTTTGCAGAGAGTGGGTTATCGTTTTGCAGATTATGAGATCATGTTAAAGGAATAGCTTTAGATTTATACTTCCGTTGCACTTATTACTTACTTTATTGCAAAGTCTGCAATTCTCTTTCACTGCAACGAATACACAGGAACCGGTAAATTAAAGGAAGACGGTATCCAATAATTTTCCTTATTGCAGCAACCTCACCTTCAAGATTAGCATCCGCTGCGCAGCAGGCCTACAGTTTATAAAATTGTAACTCAGTAAACATTTAACCTTTTGCATGCAATATTGCTTGTTTATTAGGAGTGCTGCAATAAATTATATTTCTTATAATGGATGGATCACTTTGAATTCTTTCAGTGTTGCAAGCATGTTACTGCAGAAATAAGAAGTGATATTAAGGATTATTGCTGAAATTGGGTGGGTAGGCATGAATTACTGTATAGTGGGAAATTTGTTACAGTTAAATAATTACTGATAAAATGTGTTTAATAATTTTATGGTGTACGTAATAATCGTGTCTGAAGCTGAATTCAAATTTTACAAAATTCTTCGATTTCACCAAATTTGACATTTTCCAATTTATATTAGGGGAGACCAAGGCGAACCCATAAATATTTGTCCTATATTATTTTGCTGAAAAGTTGAATATAGGAGGTTTCTGGATTACAGACTACAAATTTGAAATTCATTTTTTCATGTGTCGTGCCTAATTCCCGAAATTTTTGCTCACTTCTGGAAACAGACGAGCGTTTTCCTCATTTGTAGAAATGAGCAAAATCCCTTACTGATTTTTAGAATTCTTCAAAAGTTTAAATTTAAGTTTGAAAACTGAAAATGAATTCGTCTTGGTCCCCCCTTACAAATCGAAGAACGCCCAAACTCGATCACAATTTGATCAAAATTTGCTGTCCATTTCTAGAATTCGCAATTTAACACTTGTGCCGAATTCTAAAAATCAGCAAGACGCTTGCCTATTTCTAGAAATGAGCAAAAATTTCGGGAATTAGGCACGACATACATATTTAAACCTCTACGGTTTTAGTGACCTAGAAAATTAGCATCACATGAGTTGCTTGCCGTTGAAATAAAAACCCTAAAAGCCTACATAAAATTGAAAACATAATTTGTCATGTTAGCCGTATTATGTTTTCATATGTTTTCAATTTTAGCTTTAATATAAATACGAATTATCGACACTTTAATAAAATTAAAAAATAGTTTCTCTATGTATGTGCAATTCAGTTAAACTAATCCTAATCGCCATTCCTTATAGTAATAATGAACAATAAACAAAATAAAATGAGTAGTCTGGACTAGATAATAAATGTCATATATATACATAAGAATATATATATATACTTATTTTTGCTAACATTGTGAGAAAGGGCCACTGCTATAACACTGGGCGACGCGCACGTACATTTTCCAGAAATGCGCGTGGCTCACGTACACTTTCTCATTGCGCGACATTCACGTACATTTTGAAAATGTGCGCGTGGCTCACGTACACTTTCTCATTGCGCGACACCCACGTACACTTTCTAAATACGCGGCCCGGCCCGGCCCAGCCCAAATTGCCTAAAATGCGGCCCCATGTTACATTTTCAAAATACACAAGAATTGGATTTGTGGGCCGCAAATAGCCTAAAGTGCGGCCCGAACTGTTTTTGGCCCGCAAACTGCCTAAGCTGCGGCCCGAACTGTTTTTGGGCCGCAAACCGCCTAAAATGCGGCCCGAACATTTTATACAACTATACAACTACAACTTTTACACTATATATGTTCAAAGACAAGCTATAAGAATTGGCAGAAACTTAAATTGGAACGGTAATTATACTGTAGCATAATTTCAATAGAATTGACACCCTGCTGAGTAAAGTGACAAATGACCCTACAATTCAGCGCCTATTAAATTTGGGGGAATCGTCACACAGCCCCTATTAACCACTCTAACTTAACTTGTGTATCCGGACTCTGTGTAAACTCGTAAGATTAGGGTTTCATCGGTTACGAAACCATTCATACTAAAATTTGTGCAGTATATGCTTATGTGAAACTATAAATTGCATAAGCCGCATGGCAGTTTGCGGCCCAAAAACAGTTCGGGCCGCCTTTTTGGAATTTTGCGGCCCAGACTGTTCGGGCCGCATTTTTGGAATTTTGCGGCCCAGACTGTTCGGGCCGCACTTTAGGCTATTTGCGGCCCAAAAATCCAATTCAAGTGTATTTTGAAAATTTAACATGGGCCGCATTTTAGCCAATTTGGGCCGGGCCGGTGTCGTATAATATTTTTCCCCCCGTGATATTTTTCCCCCCTATAGGGTATAATATTTTTCCCCCCGTGATATTTTTCCCCCTTTCAGCTATAATATTTTTCCCCCCTCTAAATGAAACCCAGCCATGTGATGCAGCAAATTTAACAGGGTCAAAGCAGCAACTCTATTCAAATGTTGGTAAGTTGCAAGTAAAATGCTGAAAACAATTTTACAAGTTAATTTTAGTTATTAATTGTTTAATTAATGTTAATTTGTATGTTAAAAAGAAATTATCTTTGCACTTGTTTTTAACACTGTTGAGAAACTGTAAAAAACCTGGTAATTTTTGATTAGTTTGTTAGTAATTGTTTTGTTAATAAATTAATTTTGCAACTATTAATAACTGTAAAAATGGTTTTAAATTTTTTGCTTTTCTTATTGTTTGGAAATCAAATTTTTACAGTTTTTACGAGCTGTAAAATTTCGGATCTTTAATAGTTTTTTACAGTTTTTACAAAAGTTTTGTAAAATCAGGACCGCTTTTTTAATATTTTAATGCATTTTTACTAGTGATGTGGATCGGATCGGATCGACAGCCAAAATCACCTACCGATCCGATCCGATCCGATCCGATCCACCCCCGGATCGGACCGATCCGATCCGATCCGACCATAATTTTAATTTTCAATTGTAGACACTTAAATTGCTATACCTTCCCATTTCCCATAATTTTGCAAAAGTTTTGATCAAACTTCGCATCGGAATCTTATTGAATAATTCTGAAAATCGGTATCAGAAACTTCAACTGAAGAATACTGTGTACTTTAAAACAACAATTTTCTTTGCTTGTGAGTTCAATATCTAGTGAGGAGGAAGAGGAGAAGAAAAGTTGAAGAAACTAGGGTGTAAGACCAAAAATATTTGCTGTAATACCAAACTTTGGTCATTTATTGAAAGCTTAAGAATACATTTATAGTTTTATATATTTATTGGCAATGTATATAATTTCAAAATCGTTCGGAAAGGAAATCAGGAAACATTTAAAATCAGGTGAAATTGGAATCCCGGGTTTTATTCACGAAAACTCTAAAATATTGGATCTCTTTAACTTTATTCCCTCCCCAAATAAAAGTTGGTCAACTTCAAAGGCTTACTGCAAGAGATCAACAGAACTTTAGAGCATGATTATACATCGTTGGAATGCTCGAGATGTGCGCTATTTAATCGTGTAAAGCAGTAGCTTGCTGCAATAAAAAGTTAAGCTTAATAAGCCATCAAAGTTACCGTTTTTTGCAATTTTTGGTTGTTTAAATAGCAGCAAGCTACAGCAAACTGCTTTACAACATTAACTAGAGCACATCTCGAGCATTCCAACGATGTATAAATCATGCTCTAAAGTTCTGTTGATCTCTTGCAATAAGCCTTTGAATTTGACCAACTTTTGTTGGGGGGATAAAGTTTAACAGATCCAAAATATTCAATGATTTGCTAAACTTTATGCTAATTGAAAATTTATTTTCGTGATCTAATAGAGCTGGTTCCGCGGCGTATATAGTTTTGCTCTTACAACCATGCATTAACATAGATATATTAACACGGGGTCCAATATTCTGGGTGAGGTGTCTTCCCCCACTCTGGGTTTACCTACCCCTGAAAAATTTTAAAAAAGGTCCTATATATATACTCCGAAATATGCAAAATTGACAAATTTTAACATTTTTGGACAAATAAGTTAAAAGTGAAGATTTTTAGCGATTTTTAAGAATTTTTTGAAAAATCGTTAAAATTTGCTAAAACATTAGCAAATTTTGTAAAAATCGCTTAGGGGTCTACTTTTTCTTTTTCTCACCGAGGGATCTGTCCGTTTTTTGTCCACCCACCCATTCTCCCCCACCTTATCCTATTCTTGCAACCTTTGCAACCAATTAGCACCTAATGTTTGGAGTTTTTTGTTTTTAAAGATTTCCGGATTTTTAATTTCTTTAATTCTTACAACATGGTTATGATTTAAAAGCTCTTGGCGAAGTGAACACATTTTGTAATACAATCATGTCCCATAAATGCCACGATTACCAAATTCACGACAACAGGATTTTCCGGATTTAAATGTGTTTCATTACCCACACTCGTAGAGCCATTCCATTGGATCGTTTTTACGTATGCAGACAAAAAATTATATATTTATCCAGAGAAAGAAAGTAAAGCAAAACGTTAACATCAAAAAATTCACATTAACAACGAAAATTCAACAATTCAAAATTCAGATGAAAACTTTTCATAATTTCTTTAAAGAAATTTTGGTACAAATTTCCAAATTTTGCCTCATTTGCCGGATAATAGTAATAGTAATAGTAATAGTAAGTAATAGTAATATTAATGATAGTAAAAATTTAATCGCCGCTGAAGTAGAATTTTATTATTTCTTTAATTAAACTTCACATTGTAATTTTTGTAGTATACAGTTCATAACTTATAGTACATAGTAATTTACAATGGTTAAACTTTCTCCAAATAAATTTGAATTTTTAAGGATCATCCTGCGATGTGATTAACAGTGTTTGAAAACAACTATAGAAAAAATAAACTAAAAAGAAAATTTCATTTTGGTTCGGAACAAATAGAAAGCTTTTTAAGATTTTTTGGCTGGAAGGATCAAAATATTCCATCTTCAAAAAATCAGAAGTTTCAAGGATACAGCCTTACTAAAAACAACAGTTGTTTATAATTTGCGGTGAGGGAAACTTCATGAATATTCAACGGTGACAAGTGTGAAAAATAAGAAACAGTGCTGTAAAAATGCATTAAAATATTAAAAAAGCGGTCCTGATTTAACAAAACTTTTGCAAAAACTGTAAAAAACTGTTAAAGATCCGAAATTTTACAGCTCGTAAAAACTGTAAAAATTTGATTTCCAAATAATAAGAAAAGCAAAAATTTTAAAACAATTTTTTTACAGTTATTAATAGTTGCAAAATTAATTTATTAACAAAACAATTACTAACAACTAATTGCAAAAATTACCAGGTTACTTTTTTGCTGTTTCTCAACAATGTTAAAAACAAATTGCAAAGTAGTTACTTTCTTTTTAACATACAAATTAAATTAATTAAACAATAAATAAAAAATTAACTTGTAAAATTGTTTTCAGCATTTTACTTGCAACTTGCCAACATTTCAACAGAGTTGCTGCTTTGACCCTGGTTAAATTTGCTGCATCACATGGCTGGGTTTCATTTAGAGAGGGGGAAAAATATTATAGCTGGAAGGTGAAAAATATCACGGGGAGCAATACGTAACT